>VYZP01051519.1:18081-33026 GCA_013400635.1 Hypocryptadius cinnamomeus | reverse complement strand
CCCAGTACCTCATAAAGCTTCACCCCCAAAAAGCAGAATTTGTTCCTCCCTGCCCCAAGACCTCAAAAAGTTTCACCCCCAAGAAGCAGAATTTTCCCTTCTCTGCCCCAGTATCTCAAAAAGCTTCATCCCCAAAAGCAGAATTTGCTCCTCCCTGCCCGAATACCTCAAAAAGTTTCACCCCGAGCTTAGAAATTGGAAATCTTGATGGAATCCAATATTTAAGGTAAGTTAAGGCCTCAGCTATCTGCAGCATGTTCCTTAAGTTTTTAACTCTGGATGGAAAATACCCCATCAAAAATTGCTACATTGTTATTATTATTACTATTATTATCATCATTATTTCATGGTAGGGAATAGGATGGTGTGGGAGAAGGTGACCCCTAGCAGAAATTAAGTAAAAAAACAGAACAAAAACCAGAGTTTTCAGTAAAAATCTGAATTCCTCATCTCCCTTCTCCCAGGCCTGGCTAATTTAAAAAAGATGGGAGCACACATGACCCTGGTGTAATATTTAATGGCTGTGCAATGTCTTGAATTAAAATTAATTCCAGGAAGGAGGCCTGGATGTTTGGGAAGAACTGGGAATAAAACCCCAAGTGTGTGGCCTGGCTGCCAGCAGCTCCTGAAATCCATGGAGTGATGGGAATCTTACCCCAGGGATCCTCTCAGATCCTCCATTTGCTCCCCAAATCAGTAAAAGCAGGATTTCCTCACCCTCAGGGGTCAGCTCTTTCAGCATCCCCTGGCCATGGTGGGATCAGAATGATTCCAGGCACAACTGGATGAGGAGATGTTGGGAATCTTACCCAGGGATCCTCTCAGATCCTCCATTTGCTCCCCAAATCAGTAAAAGCAGGATTTCCTCACCCTCAGGGGTCAGCTCTTTCAGCATGCCCTGGCCATGGTGGGATCAGAACGATTCCAGGCACAGCTGGGATAAGGAGGAGATGCTGGGATGGGGTTTGCTTTGGGATGCTCCACCCAGAGCTCCAAGAAAAGCCTCTTACCCCAGTGCAGACCCCACAGGGAGCTGGCATCACCCCCCCAGCCTCAAGGACAAGGCACAAACCTCCCCCAAGCTCTGCAGTCTGTAGGGATGGGGCAGCTGGACACAGCATCCCACCCTTACCCCAAAAATATCCCAAAATCTGGAATGCACTGGGGATTTCATGGGGATTTTAGCCATGGTGGTGCCAGTCTGGGTGTGAGCAAGCACCTCCAAAAGCCTCTGTGAGCAAGGAACCCAGCCACTGGGTAATGAACCATCCTTCCATCATTCTGCTTCTCCTGGGAGCATGGAAGGCAGATTCACACCCCCAGGAAAATACCTGGGATGCAAATCAAACCCTTGTCCTCACCCATCACCCAGCAAAGCCTGGTGAGACCACACCTTGAGGGCTGTGCCCAGTTCTGGGAGCCTCACTGAGGGCTGGAGTGAATCAGGGAAGGGAACAGAGCTGGGAAGAGGCTGGAGCACCAGGAGAGGCTGAGGGAGCTGGAAATACCCCAAAAAGCAGAATTTGCCCCTCTCTGCCCCAACACCTCAAAAAGCTTCACCCCCAAAAATCAGAATTTGCTCTCCTTCACCCCAATACCTCATTCCAGGCACAAGAATGTGACTGGAGGAGAGGGTTTGTATCAAAAAGAGTGTATTTTTTGCATCAAAACCAGTGTGGTGGCAGCTGGAGAAGGGCAGGGTTTGTCCCTCTGTGCTGGGCACTGGGGAGGTGCCTCGAGGGCTGTGGCCATTTCTGGTCCCCTCACTCAGACTTGGAAGGGCTGGAGTGAATCCAGGGAAGGGAGCAGAGCTGGGACGGGGCTGGAGCCCCAGGAGAGGCTGAGGGAGCTGGGAAGGGGCTCAGCCTGGAGAAAAGGAGGCTCAGGGGGGACCTTGTGGCTCTGCACAACTCCTGCCAGGAGGGGACAGCCGGGGGGATTTGGGATTTTATCCCAGGGACAGGGACAGGAGCAGAGGGAACGGCCTCAGGCCGTGCCAGGTTAGACATCAGCAGGAATTTCTTCCTGGAAAGGGCTGTTAAATATAGGAAGGGATTGCCCAGGGAGGTTTGGAGTCCCCACCCCTGGGGGTGTCCAAGGAACACCTGGAAGTGGCACTCAGCGCTCTGGGGTGGGGACAAGGTGGGGACTGGGCACAGCTTGGACCTGGTGATCCTGGAGCTCTCCCCCAACCTGAACGAGCCTGTGATACACTAAAATATTGAATTCTGAATTTTCCAGGATAGAGCTGGCCAGATAACACAGGGAGAAGAGCAGTGCCACGGCTCCCTTTTAAATGCAAATCCAGCAGCAATTTACCCTGAAAACCCCCAAGAGGAAACGCAGAGAGGCAGCACAAGAGATTCTTTACAGCTGAACATCAATTTTCAAATCACAGGAACTGCAGGAGTGGCTCTAATGAAAGGGGAGCTGGTGCCTGCAACGAGGTGGCCCTGCTTTCATCGATCCCTTTGGAAGTCGTGCTCTGTGTCCCACGTGTCTGGAACGCTCCAGAGCCTTCCCCACCAAGCTGACAATTAAACCAGACCTGCTTAAACCAACACGGGCTGGAGCAGGGCTTTTTCTGCATCCACTGCTCAGCTCTGCTCCAAAAGGAAAAAAAAAAAAAAAAGACGCTTCTGGAGATGGATGAAAAAATAATTTTGAAGGATTTTTCCCCTCTGGGTCACTGCAAGGTTGGCAGAGCTGTGGGAGGAAATGAGGGAAGATGTGGGGCTGGCACCAACAGGATCAGCTGGCATGAGGGAGGGCAAAATGAAGGAAAAAGGTGGAAATGCAAGTCCAGGACTTGGAATGAGGGATTTTTTGGGACGCTGAGAGGCTGGAAAATTATTTTTAAGTGCTACCAACCTTGTGGTTGTTCTGGCATCTGACTCCAAAGGGAGCCAGGGAGCACTTGGAGGGCAAATGATTTACAAGGCAGAGAAGAGAGAAACAGAAACCATTCACCTCCATATTCCCCAGCACTCCAGGCCCTCAAGCATGGCAACACCTCTGGAGCCACACCAAGGGAGTGAGAAGCCCCAGAAGTGGGGTTGGAGAGCTCAGCAAAGATGGGATGTGACCCCAGGACAGCACTGCCCATCCAGAGATCCAGGGAAGCTCCTGCCTTTGCCTTTTCCTGGTAGCCCCAGTGAGCAAAGTTATGCAAGATCAAATCTGAGGCTTCAGCCAAGAACTTTTATGTAAGTTCCCTCCTTGGCTTTGCACAGCTCCACTCCCACAAGGAGCTGGGCACGACCAGGAACTGGCTCCTCCTTGGCTCTGCCAGGGTTTCAGGCACCCCACTTTAATTAAATATCTCGATTTTATCCTTCTCCATGCTCCATTCTCTTGGACAGGAGGAAGAGGATACTCCTGCAGCCAGGCAGGGCTCTCCAACAGTGGGAACAGGCCTCAGAGCAAACTGACCTGGAATTTTGTACCTCCAGGGCATTGAGAAGGGTGGAGAGAGTCACCCAGTTCCTGCTCCTATCTGAAAAATGAGGAGATAAGTCCTCATCCNAAAAAAAAAAAAAAAAAAAAAAAAAAAAAAAAAAAAAAAAAAAAAAAAAAAAAAAAAAAAAAAAAAAAAAAAAAAAAAAATCAGAGTTGTGGAATGGCTTGGGATGAAAGGAGCTTCCACTACCCCAGGTTGCTCCAAGCCCCATCCAGCCATCCAGGGACACTTCCAGGGATCCAGGGCAGCCACAGCTCCTCTGGGAATTCCATCCCAGCCCCTCCCCACCCTCACAGGGAAGAATTCCTTCTCTACATCCACCCTAAATTTCCCCTTTCAGCTCAAATCCTGTCATTGCTCTTGTCACTGTAATTCCATGGTTGCTCCTGGTTAAGCTCATCCTCAGAGCCAGCTCTCAAATAATTAATGAAAATGATTAATAAACCACTCCCAACATTCCAAGAATTAAACCCTGTGACCTCTGTGCCACCCTCCCTCTGCACACAAACCCGAGCGTTGCACCCAGCCTGGTTTGAACAGTGAAATCTGCAGGGCTGGGGTTTATAAATCCACCAAGGGCATCCAAACCCACGGCCAGGAAAAGGCAATTCCTGCTCCACCAACAGGACACGTGCTGAGGGCCAATCCACAACAAAAGGACACAAAAGCAAGCAAAGTTTGAGGTGTGAAATGGATTAAAAGGTCAGGTGTGCCCAAGGGAAAATGAAAAGGAAATTAAAAGGAAAATCAAAGGGATCTCTTTGCTGGACTCCGGGGCAAGATTCCATTTCCTGCCAAATTAACACAGATTTTATTTGCCAGGCCACGAGCAAGGGGGTATTTGCAACACTCTGAGAGGACATGGATAGTTAAGGATGGAAGACTTTGGGAAAAAGCTGCTTTTCCACCACCAGCAGCACTCATCCCTCAGTGCCAGATGAAAATCCCACAGGAAAAAAAAATCCCATTCCTCCCTACCTCTGCCTTTAAAATGCACTTAAAATTCAGCTTCATCTGGGCTGCCCCATCCCCACCTCCAGACAGAGAAAACAGTGATCCACAAATGATTGTTTATATATCCCAGAGTCCCTTGGATGGCTGGAGGGAGCAGCTGAGGCGGATTCATTACTGAAAAAGGAGCAGGAGCTCCGTGCCTGGAGTGGCAGCGCTGGCCAAACGTTGCTCCCGGGAGCTGCAGGGAAAAGGGATCCCCTCAATCCCCCAAAAATAACCCCACAGGATTCGAGATTCACAAAAACAAACTCCAGAGAGGTCTCCCTGCAGCTCCTGATGCACATCTGGGAAGGAATCCAAACAAAGCCCCTTCCCTGCTTGCTCCTCAGCACAGAGCAGATGGTGAGAGATGCACTTTGGAGCAAAAAAAGCACATTTTGGGGCAAACACAAGGATTTGGACACTGAGGAAGCTGGATGGGCTGGCAAAGGTAGAAACATTCCCAGGAAAAGTCCACCAGGAGCCACCCAAACCCCTGTGAAAGGGAGAAGAAGCTCCAGGGCTGAGCTGGGCACAGCACGAGCAGCAGGGTGGGGTTTCTTTTCCCTTTTTCCCAATTTCCAAACAGCCCAAGGTTATTTTTATCCCAGATTTTATTCCCATTCACACCTAACCTACATTCATCTAGTCAAAGCTGAGTCTGGGGCTCGGAGGGAATCATGTGGAGAAATCCAGCACAGAAAGGCCACAGAAATGGCATTTTTTGCTGGGAAAAAGGTGGATTTTCAGCTTTCAGAGTCATTAACAGGGAACAAACCCTTGGAGGCAGGGGGTGGATGTCACTGTCACTCCAGCAGTGCTCCAGCCACCCTGCTTTTCCTGCTGCTCCATCCCAGATGCAGAACAAAAGCAAGGACAGGCTGGATCTCAGCAGCTGGGTGATGCTGGAATCTCAGAATTATCCAGCATGGAAAAGCCCTCCAAGGTGATCAATTCCAACCTGTAACCAATCCCCAGCTCAGAGCACTGAGTGCCAGCCCCAAGCATTCCTTGGAAACCTCTGGGGATGGGAATTCCACACCTCCCAATGCCTGACCACTCTATTTATCAGCAACCATCCTATTTTCCTTGGAATAATCTTTCTTCTTCCCAAAATCATTAAACCACATGAATTTCTGATCGTTAAACACAAAATTTTCTTTGCTTTAAGAATCCCCACCCTGGTTTCTGGGATGTTTTCCCTCCCCTGAGGTGCCCTGATGTGAGAACCTGCAGAACCAGGTGTGTGTGAGCTCGATATCCTGATTTTTCCAAGCTTGGATCAAGTCCTGACAAATAATCTGTGTCATTTTCCAGGGCTGGCACAGGCAGCCTGACCCTGCCATGGCACAGAACTGTTCGTTCCAGCTGCAGGAACTGTGGAAAAAAAAAAAAAGTGGAGCTTCATCACCTCCCACCTGAGGAAATAATTAACTTCTCCCTTATTAAAATAAACATTAATGTCAAAGAAAAATCTCCAAATAAAGTCAATACCTTCTTGTATAAAAGCAGCAAGAGCCAGGAATTATTATTATTATATTATTATCACCATTTCCATCTGTTTTTCCCCAAATTTTTGCCATGTTCCAATCCTTCTTTTTTGCTCTGGGTGAGGAACCTCCAGATTTCAGAAGCTCCAGAGACTCCCAAACAGAGGGAAAATAAAAAAATTCCAGAGCTCTGCTTCTCAGCCCTGGAAGTGCTGCAGGAAGACCACGAGATTTGGGGTTATCTGAATTCCTCTGGAACAGCAGCTCCTTTGAATGGATGGAGTTTATAACGCCCCAGTTTTATCCAGAACTCCTCGGAGCTGAATCCGACCTCCCAGTGTGCTTCTGGTTTGGAGAGCTGGCTCTGATCCTCGCTTGGAGCCACGGATTCCTTTTTGTAGGACAACCAGAATTATCTCCTCACAATAACCCTAAAAATACCTGCATTGTACGAGCTGAATGAATGATTTCTTCGAAGGGGACAGTCACAGTCAGCCCAAAGCAGAGCTGGGATGAAGCAACGGAGCCGTTCCCAGCAGCAAATCTGTCCCTGCCTCACCAACTCCCAGGAGTAACACCCAAAATTTCAGGCCACGCTGGGAGAAGCTGGCAGGCCCTGGGGCTGAGCAGGAGCCAGGTGCATTTAAGGCTAAAAAAAGCAGGTGACAGCTCTGTGTATGGAAATGCAAACACAAACAGAGCACAGCCCCGGCCGCGCTCACGGCTCCCACGGAAACACGGGATGTGGAGCCAAGAGGCTCAAAATCCACACAGACCTAAGGCCAGCCATGAATTTCCAAGGAAATATCACAGAATTCCAGAATGGTTTGGGTGGGAGGGAACCTTCAAGATGGACTTGGCCACTTCCAGGGATGGGACAGGCACAGATTTTCTGGGAAAACCATCCCAGTGCCTCACACCCTCAGAGGGAAGAACCAGACACTGCACCCTTACAGCTCCCTGAACTGTGCTCACTGCTCCCTAAAATCTTTGGGGTAGCAGATGATTGTCCTGGTTCTGCTGGGAATTTGGCCAGGAAACAGCGAGGCCAGGACCAACCAAAGTGCCTTTGCTGAGGAGGATTCCCCAGCAGAGCTGAGGGCCAAGGTTTTGCCACGGCTGCCGATTCCAGAGGTGGCGGTGATGGTCCCACGAGGTGGAGCTGGAACTCTGCTCCTGCTGGAGCCGGGCAGGATTAAATCCAGGAGGGTTTAATTAGAACAGAGGTGACTTAAGCCACACCAGGCACCAGCTCCCAGGCAGCAGAGCTGCTCACAAAGCCCTCCTGGCATGGCAGCCAGGGCTCCTCACACCCCACATCCTGCCCTGACTCTGGAACGAAGCTGAACCTGGATCCATGGTGTTGGTCTGGCTCCTGCTCCTGCCAAGGCTCCCTGTGGATCAGAGACCTCAAAAATATTCTCAGTGGGCACCCTCAGGCTCCCTGAAGTGATAAAATCCACATTTGCTTGCAAGGCCCATCAAGTTTCCAGCTCAGATTTGGCTCCTAATGACCAGCACTGATGCGGATTTTCCTGGGATTGTCATTGAGCCAATCAGTCCAGAGCCGAGTCCTCTGCCAGGGATGTGGGCTCTGGACATCACCGAGTGCCAGCTCACCAAGCAGAGCCCAAAAACCCCCAATTCCAGCCTGGAAGTTCTCTCTCTTTGAGACCCTCCAGCTCTACAAACTTTCCAGAGGTTAAAAATCAATGTATTCCCAGAAAATCATCACTCAACAAACCTGGTGTCCCACTCTCATCAGTGGGATTCCAGGGAGCTGCTGCAAAGCCTGAGGAAAAAAAGGAAAAAAGGAGGAGGAAAAAAGGAGGAGGAAAAAAGGAGGAGGAGGGAAAGGAAAAAGAGGGAAAAAGGAGGAGGAGGAAGAAGGAGGAGGAGGAAGAAGGGAAAAGGAGGAGGAAAAGGAGGAAGTTTAGAGCAACAGCTGCAGCTACTTTTAAAAAAAATGAGCTCCCCAAAGGAGCAGGGAGGGGATTCCTAGATGTCAGCAGGCAGGGAAATTCACCACCTGTTTGCCAAGGTTCCAGCTCGGCCACTAATAGCTCATTAATGGAGGCACAGCGGGGGTTTTGTGGAAAAGGCAAATCCCGGGAATGTGAACCCGACCCTGCCACAGCTCCCAAGGGGCTTCTGGATCCCATTTCCAACCTGCTCTAAGCAAACACAACTTTGTGTCCTTCCAAGATCTCGCTCCAGGGAACAGGCTGATCCACGTGGGAATCCTGGACAAAGCAAGCCCCAGAGATATTCCTGCTGGAGCAGCCAGTGTTCACAAAAAGTGGTCACAGCACGGATAAATGGGAAATGTGAGCACAAAATGATGAATTTTGACAATCAGGGCCTTGGTTTCTCTTCTCTTCCCATCTCAGGCCTCAAACCCTCACCCTGAGTGGGATTCTCGCTGGATCCAACTGCTGTGGATAAAATATTCCTTGTAAGGTGCCTATTGCCAGGTTTGGGAATATCTGTACCCACACATCACCTCAGACCACACCGAGGTGCTGATGGTCCAAAGGGAGCTGCAAAAATTCCTTTCAAAGGAATTCAAACCTTCCCAGTGGCGGCCCTGGACATCAGCCAGAGCAGTTCTCTTGCAAACCAAAAAGTGGCCCCCAAAAAACTGGGATAAATCAGTCCCAGTGCTGCTTCCAGAGCAGCCTCCCAGAGCTGCATGTGTCAGGGATGAAGCAGGATGAGAGCAGCCTCCAGCTACTGCTGAAGCAGCAATTCCAGCCTCTGTGCCCTGGTCACTCTTCCTCCAGGAAACCCTCGTGGTATTTTTCCAAGACATCACCTTTGGGATAATATTCTGTTTGAGAAGCCATTTTACCACATCTTGCTATGCTCAGCAGCTGATAAAAGGGAATATTTTCGGGAGCAATCTAGGTTGACACCGTTTCTTCCTGTTCTCCTGAAATCCACTCTGAACCACTCGGGAAATTTGTCCTGGGAAATCCTCTTTGGAGCAGGGAAAGTGCTTTAAACTCTTATTTTACAGGCCCACCATGCCAAAAGGAACCCCCAGGTGGAAGACTGGTGGAGAATTTTGGAGAAACAACCCCCCTGAGCTCTTCAGGGATGCTCCCAGTCAGGGGAGATCCCAGAACCCCAGAAAGGTTTGGGCTGGAAGGGACTTTTAGGATCACCTCATCCCACCCCTGCCCTGATGCTCTCACCAGACAGCAGTGAGGCTTTGTTTCAGAGGCTGGAAAATCAGGAGAACAGCCTGGACAGCCCAACATTCCTCCTCCTCCTCCTGCCAGGAAAATCCTTAAAATCTGCACTGAGATTTCCTTTTCTTTAGAGCATCCACCCTCCATCCTCCACCTCACTCTGCCCCAACCCAACACTCCCTCTGCCCCACGCTTGCTGTCCTGAGGGGTTTTCCCAGGATATCTACAGACTCCCCATCCCTGGAAGTGTCCAAGGCCAGGCTGGATGGGGCTTAGAGCAATATGGGATAGTGGAGGGTGGAATGAGACAAGCTTTAAGATCCTTTTCCAACCCAAACCGTTCCAAGATTCCACACCTGACCCGGCCCTCCAGTGCCACGGGAATGTGCCCCTTTGGCACGGCAATTCCAGCCTCCAGGAGCCCCTGGAAGCCCCTGGGAGCCCAGCCCTGCATTATGGGATAACTCTGATGCCTTTCCATGGCCTGTTCCCTCACTCCTGCTGCTCAATGCTGTCGGATTCCATTAGGATCCGAGCCATCCCCGTCCCGTAAACACGCCCGCCGGCCCCGCGCTGCCCCGGCGGGATCGGGCAGGGAATACCTGGAAAACCGGCCAAGCTGGGAAGGATCCCGGACAAATATAGATCCCCAAGGAGTATCTTTAGATTAGCAGGCAGCTCTGCCCCCACTGAGACCCCAGGATTTACCTAAATAGCTCCTTCAGCACAGCCCAGCGCTCAGAGCTATTTTAAGCCAGCACCCTGCCCTACTTCCTAAGGAACAGCCTTCCCTTCTCCTGCCTGTGCAGCCAGAGCAGCCCCAAACCCACTGCTCTCTCCACTCTGGCACCTTTCATTAAATAAAAAAATACCCTTCTGGCACGGTATCCAATTAATCTGGGCTCATTTATTGCCACAAGGCCCTTCACGGCCTCGAGCAGGGCAAATGGGATTAACCTTTCCCAGGCTGATAGGCAGAAAAATAACATTAAACAGGTCAATCCTGAGGAGCACGACCTTCCCTACTGCCCTGCCCACCTGCAGCACCCACCTGAAGCAGCTGCTGGAATTCCCAGAGGGAAGGGATAAATCCCAGCCCAATCCATGTGCCCTGATGCTTTATCACTGGTCCCCAATGGTATTTTGTGCCCAAGGCTGGGTTTGGGGTTTGCCACCAGCATTTCTGTTAATTAGCACATTCATTAGCACGTTTATTAGCCAGCAGAGCATCCCTGTATCCCAGCATCAGACATCTGGCAGTCTGAGCCCAAAATGAGGCAGCTCTGGCTCTGCTTGGGGTATCCCAGGAACACTCTGGAGAGGAACAGCTTGTGTTATCCCAAGATATTTGCCTTTGGACTTGTTTTTGGGATGAAATGCCACAAGATGCAGCAAAATCAGCCCCAAACCAGCCCCTTTTCCCACCACTTCCCATTTATGGATAACGAAGCATCTTTCCAGTTTGCATATAACAATAATAAAAATATTGCAATTACTTGGTCAAGTTTTGGGGTTTTTTTCTGGAAACCCTCCCAAAATACCACGTTCCCAAGTAATTCCATGGGATCCCATGGGGTTCCTACTTTAAGGACTGCCTCACCCCACACCTCCTTGAGCTCTGTCCAGCCAAGTTGCTGTATTATGACACAACTTGCTTTTTAGGGATCCCCCTCCACGTCTTGACCCTGGTGGCATTCACACTTTTCCCTTGGCATCCCAAGGTCCGAGCACATGGACCTTGGCCTTTATTCCATTTTTAGCCATTTTCAGAGCTCCTTTTCCCCCTAGGTATCCTTTAATTCCTGCAAGACATCAACACTAAACAAGCCAAACCAACCAGTGAGTTTAAAACCCCACAACCTCCTTTAAATTTAAGATTCTCCTCAATTAAAAAGCTACTTTGACTTTTGTATCGGCGCTTGCTCCGTGATGAAAATTCCCCAACACCTCCCAACCTGGAGAATATCCAACACTTGAGCTCCCAGAGTTGTAGATGATATTAAAAACAAGGTGGGAAGAAAGCTGCACATTTCTCATCCCCCAAAAGCATCTTCAGGCAGAGAGATGAACTGGAACAGCCTCTGAACTCTCTGAGGAGGCAGCGATTGAGCTGAGGCTGGGTTTGGGCTCCCCAGAGGCTTCAGGAACAAATCCCATGGGATTCTCTCCGTGCCTCCAGCAGCTCCAGAGGCACACAGAGAGGAGGGAGAGGCGCCTCGGGTGTCATTCCACCTGGGCTGAGGCTGGAGGTGTCACTGAGGCTATGGGATGTTCCCAAAAATCCTTGGCTGGGTGTGAAACAGGTCAGTGACAGCAGGGAATCGTGGATTATGGAATGGGCTGGGGGTAAGGGGCCTCAAAATCACCTCATTCCACCCCCTACCCCACTATCATTCCACACCTCCCACTGTCCCAGGGTGCTCCAAGCTGGAATTGTGGATTATGGAATGGGATGGGGGGTAAGGGGCCTCGAAATCACCTCATTCCACCCCCTACCCCACTACCATTCCACATCCCTCCCTATCCCAGGGTGCTCCAAGCTGGCCTTGGACACTTCCAGGGATCCAAGGGCAGCCACAGTTTCTCTGGGAATTCCATCCCAGCCAGGAATTCCTCCCCAGTATCCCATCCATCCCTGCCCTCTGGCAGTGGGAAGCCATCCCTCGTCCCAAGTCCCTCTCCCTGCTGAAACACATCCGGGAGGTTCCCACACAAAGTGGACACTGAAATTTCAGGGGTTTAAAATTCCCACACACACTTTCAGTGTCTTCCATTTGGGAAAAAACCAGACTGGACATGGAGAAAGGTGCCTGAAAGTCCTTAAGAGAGGACAGCAAAACACAAATAGGGAAAACCCACCCGTTTCCAGGACACCTCTGGCCACAGCACCAGCCCCAGCTTTACACCACAATTCCTGGGATTCACCCTTCTCAGAAAAGCAGGAAACCACTTCAGGAATCGCAGCCAGGCACTCTGGGGCAGAGTGGGAATTAGGGATGTCTCTGACTTCCAACATCAGCTCCGAAAAGAGGGCACTGGATCCTGGCTGCTCCCGGCCCAGCAGCTTCCCAACATTTTGTCCATGATACACAAAATAATAACAACACACAGATAGAGAAAAATCCCAGTGGATTATTTGCTCTGGTGTCTAAATACCAATATCTCAGGTTTTTAAAGGATTTGTCATGGAGGCAACTGGACACAGCTCTGCTTCCCTGAGGATTTTACACCTTCCAGCAGGAAGAGTGGAGCAGGCACACAAAATTCAACTAAAAAATGAGCACAAAATTCAACCAAATATGACCAAAAAAGCTCTGCAGGTTTCTTTTAAACACCCTGAGCTCCAGGATCCATCCACTGCAGCAGCACCATTCCCACCTGCCTGAATAATGTGGATTTTGTAGGATGTGGATCCATCAATCCCATGAGTCCACCAGGTAATTCAAGCCAAATTTTGGGCTAATGCAGACAACCAGACTCCCTAATCCCTCAGATTTCCAGCAGAACCTTCCCAAATGCTCTTTGGAGACCAAAATTTGGACATTAATAGTCTCCATCACCATCAGTTTCCTGCAAAAGCTGCACTACAAAGAGCAATTCTTGCCTCAAAATTCGAGATATTAATAAAAAGGAACTCCTGACAAATCCCAAAATGAGAGATTTTAAAAAAAGCCATTCCTGACCTACCCTAAAAGCCAAGATTTTAGTTACAAAATTTTCTGAAGCACCAAAAATTGGAGATTTTCAAAAAAGCAATTCATGGCCTACACCAAAATTCAAGATTTTAATAAAAATCCATTCTTGACACACCCCAAAATTTGTGATTTTAATAATGAAGCTCCCCAGTACAAGTTTTAGCCCAAAACTGTATTTCCTCTGACTAAACATAATTACAGTTAAGGCGTTCTGCAGGCCCCAGGAGATGTAAATATATAGGTTAAACATAGTTAAAATTCCACATCCTACTTAATTGCAGGCATTTTCCACGGAACAAAATGAGCTTTTATCTTCACCTTTTAATTATTAATAACCACGAACAATGTCACCACCTTCAAACAATAACCCTGGCCTGAGAAGGAGATATTTCTCCCCAAATTTCCACAGGCACTGAGCACACCTGGGGCAATAAGAAGCAATCTTTGGGAGGATTTTGGGGCGATTTTGGAGCGAGCAGGCCCTGAGCCTCCACCCCACCTGGACAGGGATTAACGACAGCAATTAGCAGGATTTTTGTGGGGTTGCCAAACCCCTGAGAGGGACCAGCAGGATCCCTGACAGGGATTTCAGGGATCTGGAAGCCCCAGGAGCAGGGAGAGCGCCTGGATCTGGCCGACTCAGCTGAATCATAATGGCTGCATTGCCATTACCTTTCCCGAACAAGGCCAACCTAAACACAGGCAGCTGCCTGGGATTTAGCAGGAGATTTACGGACAGCACAGACCTACAAATCACCACAGCACACGCACACCCCCGGGAACACCCCGGATCCCCCCAAATCTGGGAGTGCTCTGGGATTATTCCCATTAAAAAAACCCCTCCCACCGTGGAGCTTCCCCAAGCCCGAGGGGCCTCCACGCTCCGGCTGCCACCCGGATCCCCTTTCCCTGGGTTTGAGGTTATTAACATCAAACATGTGATCGGCCACATGACAGGCTAAAGGCTAAAAAGGAAAAAAAAAAAAATATATAAATAAAGAAATAAATAAAAAATCGCTTGGACACATCCAGAGGGGATGGGAGAGATGGCAGCGTGGTGGGTACACCTCCATGGCCGTGGATTACAACCATTCCTGGGAAATCGCTGCTTTCCAGCGGCCCGGAATGATGGAAGCCATGGCGGGAGGAGCTTTAATAACGGGGTGATTGTGTAACTTGGAGCCTCCCGGCGAAAGTTGAGGCACCCAGTGGATGTTCCTGGTGCATGGGGACGAGGATGGCACCGGATCAATTAGGGCAGCGAAATGTGCATCCCCCCAGCCTCCTCCTCCTCCTCCTCCCGATCCAGGAGTTTCTCTGCTAACGTATTTCTCTCCTCATTAACTGCTTCGGTGTCTTCTGCTCTTTCCAAAATAGTACCTACTATAACGGGGCCGCAGAGGGGGCCAGCTGGCACCCGCCGCGGGGCATCCAGACACGGAGCAGGGATTTGGGGGAGGAAAGACACGGGGGGCTGGCAGGATGAGGGCAGGGAGGGCTCTCATCCCCCCCTTCCCCCAAATCCTCAGGGGAACTCCAGTTCCACCCAAAAGCAGGGGCTCAGCGCCCCAATCTAGAGATGAGGATCTTGGGGGTGTGATAAGGCCCGGACCAGGATGGGGATTCCCTCCCACCAAAAGGGATGTCCCCTGCTGTCACCCCTCTGTGTCACCCCCAGCCAGGCAGCACCGCTGCGCCCATAGCCCCCATCCCACAGAATGGAGGCAGGGGGCTGCATCCTCTTGGACCAGGGGGTGCTAAAAATGCCCCCCTCACTCCTCAGCACAGGTGCCCCCCACCAACCAGAGATGCCCCCCAAGCCAAAGGCCCCTCAGCTCCTCTGCAGAGGTTTCTGACCGAACAGGGGGTGACCCCCCAGCCCGACCCCTCATCAGGGCTCTCCCTTATGGGGGCTGTCCCACTGGACCCCCCCTCCTGCTGCTCCAGGCCTCCCCCTCCCCTCTCTCTTGGGGATGACCCCCCTAAACCACGCTCTCCCCCTGATTTTCCAGCCTCTCCCCAGCTTGGGGGTGCCCCCCAATCTCCCCCCACTCAGGGGATGACCCCCTCAAACCAGAGTCCTCCCTAAGGGGGGGTCACCCAGCAGAACACC
>VYZP01051519.1:4921-17804 GCA_013400635.1 Hypocryptadius cinnamomeus | reverse complement strand
AAGGGTGGGACCCCACACTGCCGTGGGAGGGACTGTGAGGATCAGCCAGTGCCACCCCTGCCGTGCCCAGGGACACCTTTCGCTATCCCAGGTTGCTCCGAGCTGGTCTTGAGCACTTCCAGGGGATGCAGGGGCAGCCACAGTTTCTCTGGGAATTCCATCCCAGCCAGGAATTCCTCCCCAGTATCCCATCCATCCCTGCCCTCTGGCAGTGGGAAGCCATCCCTTGTCCCAAGTCCCTCTCCCTGCTGAAACACATCCAGGAGGTTCCCACACAAAGTGGACACTGAAATTTCAGGGGTTTAAAATTCCCACACACACTTTCAGTGTCTTCCATTTGGGAAAAAACCAGACTGGACATGGAGAAAGGTGCCTGAAAGTCCTTAAGAAAGCACTTTCCTTCCTGATATCCCATCTAACCCATCTCTCTGGCAGTGGGAGCCATTCCCTGTGTCCTGTCCCTCCATCCCTTGTCCCCAGTCCCTGTCCAGCTCTCCTGGCTCCCTTCAGGCCCTGGGAGAGACTGAGCTCTCCCTGGATCCTTCCCTTCCCCAGCTGAACACTCAGCCTGGCTCCGGAGCTGATATTCCTTAGACAGAAAATTTTTGATGGAAAGGAAGAACAGAGGATGGTCTGTTCCTACCACTTGAAGATGCAGGAGGACAGGGTTAGATGGGATATTGGAAAGGAATTCCTGCCTGGGAGGGTGGGAAGGGCTGGGATGGAATTCCCAGAGAAGCTGGGGCTGCCCCTGGATCCCTGAAAGTGCCCAAGGCCAGGTTGGAGCACCTTTGGATAGTAAAAGGTGTCCCTGCCATGCAGGGGTGGCACTGGATGGGATTTAACCAACCCAAACCATTCCAGGAATTCCATGACCCCATCCAGCAGCATTTTCTCAGGTAACTCAGGTTCCAGGCATTCAGCAGAACACAAGGAGTTTGCAGCAGAAAAGAGCCCACCCAAAGCCCCCCTGGAAGTGCTGATGAGCAGGAGCAATGCTCACTGTGACCTGCCTTGCTTAATAAAACATTAATTTTTTAAAATAAAACACCTCAGAATATCAAGATTTGGTTTCTTTAGCTCCAACAGGGTTTCTAAAAATTGAGTTTGCTGCTCAGAGCTGCCAGATGGGGGGTGGGGAATGGTGTAGAAAAATGCAAAAAAGGGGAAGTAGAAANTTCAGAGGCTGATAGGGGAATGAGTATCTAAGGAATGAAGAACGACTTCAGACTTTTTTTTTTTTTTTTTTTTTTTTTTTCCCCCTAATGGAGGGTAGGAAAACAAGGACACAAACACTGCCAGGAGCCTGGCTAGTGTGAGCTGGGGACAAATCCAGCACCCCACACCTCCCAGCCAAACCAGGGCTTGGAAATATATTTCAGGTAAATTAAAAAAAAATAAAAATAAATAGAAATAGAAATAATTAAGGAAGGGCTTTTGGAGCCGCAAAGGCCGTGCCATGCGGGCAGGCTGGGGGTTCTCAGTGCCACCTTCCGTCAGCCGCGCCGCACTGCACAGCCAGGGAAATCCAGCTGGAAAAGCGGGATTGCATCACCCAGCCCCGCTCCAACCCTTCCCCTTGGAAAAATCCTGAGCCAGCAGCGCTCCCACCCCTCCATCCCCCACCAGCCGAGATTGCACTGCGGAGCACGCCTGGGACCCTCCGTCATTACAGAATATATTTTATTTATGGAATTTTACAAATATCTGTACAATTCACGTGACATTTAAGTTAACGCTCTTTGTTTCTCTCCTACAACACCTGAGTTGTAATTGAAATACTGAGATGGAACTTGAGGGGAAGGAGACACGGATGAAAATCCACGAGGGGCTCGGTTTGGGTGGGTTCCCACCCCTTTCCCACCGGCAGGTGCCAGCCTGCCCAGGGGGAACAGGAGCTCTCAGGGCAGCCTCGATTCTCACCCCCCCAATCCCAAATCTCCAGGGTGCAGATTTCTCTGAAACAGGGATAAACTGGAAACGAGTTGTGATGCCCACAGTGAATCCTGCCTGCTCTGAGGATGCCAAGCCCTGCTCTCTGCCACTTCCCAGCTCCTGGGGACCTCCCAGGCACAGTCCAGCGTGGACAAACTCCCCACTTCCCCCTGTCCTCCAGCCAGGATGCAGCTCCTGTGCCCTGCCAGCCACATGGTGTTTTCCAAGTGCTTCCTTGAGAGGGGGAAGAGGGCACCTGTGCCAGTGAAAGGACTCAGATTTTCCACATCGAGTCAGTCAGCTGGGGCTGCGGCTCTCTCAGGCAAGGAAAAAGTGTTTCCAATGCCCCTTTGGCCTGGAACCTGCAGCACAGGGAATGCCTGCCAGGTGATGAATGACTGCCCCAGCCAGCACAGGCCACGCTGCTCTGTTCCAGTGGGAAAAGTGACTTTTGGTGGCAATCCACAAGGGACACCACACGGGACAAAGAGGAGCCAGTCTCTCCTTGAGGGAATCACCCAAGTACCGTGTGGCACCTGCAGGTCATCCCAAAAAGGCTCCCTCCAGAATTGATATTTAGGTTTTCGGGGTGCAGGACAAAGCCAAGGGCCAGGGGGTGCTGAGAGGACAAACGGCCAGACCAGAAAAGCCACTGAGAGTGCAGGTGATGATCCATGAGGATCCTGGCAGTGCCAGAGGGCACGGGCTCGGTGACAGCTGTTGGGAGCTTAGGAAGAACATCACCCAGCTGGGAACTACAGGAATTCAGGGATTACAGAGATCCAGCCAGGGTACGACGCTGCCAGGGGTGCTGAGCCTGTGCCAGAGCCCTCTGTCCTGAGATGGGCAGGAATAATGCCTGGCACAGCCTCAGGTTTGCTTTCCTCAGAGGGCAAAGGGAAGGTGTGGGAGCCTCAGCTCCAGCACAGTGCCACCACCCTGGCACACCCCACACACCTGCACAGGTGGGCAGTGAAGGAAGACACCTCACAAACACTTCCAAAGCACCTGCACCTCTCCTCCATCCCAATCCAGCGCCAAACCACGAGGAATTCCCCTGAATCCACACAGCCATAAGCTCACACCAGGTACAGGACAAGGGGTCTGGGGGCAAAGGGGTGTGAGGGAACCTCAAGCAACACGGGTGGGGTGGGCAACCTTATCAATATGATAATAAGTAATTCACCTAGTGAATCTGGGGAACGCCAGCCCAGAGGCAGAGCTGGGAAGTGCCTGGAACACCCTTCTCTGGCTACTCCCTAAGGCTGGGAACACACAACCTAAAGAGGTTCACAGTCTGTTTTGCTTTTAAAAACACCCCCCACCCCACCCTGAACCTTAGCACTGTTTAAAAACCTGTGGCTGTTCCCGGCTGTCACCGTGAGCTTGGACACAGCCTGAGGAGAAATCCCTGGGCTGGAGCCTGCGGCCGGGCAGGGCTCTGCTCTCATCCCCTTCTGAGCAGCCCTCACAGAGGAGGAGCTGGGGTTTGCCCCTGATTCCAGCAGCATGGACTGAAGGGAGGGTCAGGGAATCCTGGCAGCCTTCTCCCAGCAGCCCAAGTGTCACTCCAACCCAGTTTGGTGTGCTTTGCTCTGAGCACTGACACCCAAAATGTGCTTTAAAACCCCTGCCCTCTTCACCCTGCTCTTGCCAGGGCATTGTCCGGGCTGAAACGGAGCAAAAGCAGTCGGATGATGGTGACATCGTGAACCTCCTCATCCTTGGAGAGCACAGCTCTGAGGGCTGGCTGTGGGGAACACTCTGAGAAGGGTCTGTCCCTGTCTGTCCCCATCACACCCCCCCAGAGGGGTCAGGACAGCCTCATGTGCCATGGGAACGCTCCAAGCACAAGAGGAACAGCACAGCTGGAGCAGCTCCTGTCTCCCCATTCCATCCTTCCTGGGAGAGGCGAGGAGAGAAGGGATATGACACTGGACAAAGTCAGGTCAGTTCTATGGGAAGGGGAATTCCACTCCCCTCAGCCTTAAACCAGAAAACAATCCATGGAATAGCTTTCAAAGCAATGTCTCTCCGGTAGTGTGACGTCAGTGCCCGCACAGGTACCGTCGTATGTTTGCAGCAGGAAAAGGAAAGAAAAAAAGAAAAAACCCTTCCCCCCCAAAAAATAACCATGGAAAAATTAGATCAGGGCTGCAGCTTGGGCTGGTCCTACCCTATCTGGATCTGCCCCGAGTACATGGTGAGCAGCACCATGATGGTGAAGCCCGTGAGCAGCCCCGCGTTCTGGATGGCAAAGGTGATCAGGGCGCTGCCGTTCTGCTCATCCTCCCGGCTCACCTCGTTCATCTCAGGGAACTGCAGGGGGAAACATTGGGATGGCAGGGCTCAGTGACAGCCCCATCCTTCCTCAGCAAACATCCACCAGCCTCCCATCCCGGGGATTTCAGCCAGACAAAGCAAAGCAGAGATATCTGCATGTGCCAAGGGGACAGAGCAAACCCCACCGTGCCTGCAGGCTGAGGGCAAGCAGAGCTTTTCCTAGGAAAAAATCCCAGGGCTCAAGGTTCCAGGCTCAGGATTTACCATGTCAGCCAGTGCTATGTACAGGAACATCCCTCCAGCCAGAGCAAAGATCCAGTTGGCAGAGAAGTGGCTGCCGGCCACGATGCCGAAGGCCAGGCCCACGTAGCAGCAGCAGGCAGAGATGAAGTTGAAGAAGAGCGCCTGGCGAATGGTCATCCCAGCATTGAGCAGGATCACAAAGTCCCCTGAGGGAGAAGAAGATGGGAGGATGAGGAGGCTGAAGGGCTGTCAGCAGCACTGGGACAGCACTGACTTGAACTCAGAAACCCGGAATATCCCGAGTTGGAAGGGACACAAAGGATCAGAGTCCAACCCCTGGAGTGCACAGAACACCCCAAACGTCACAGCATGTGCCAGGTCAAGTGTGGGCTCCCTGTGGCTGCTGGCACTGGGCACTGACCATCACACTGCCCCTAAATTCGGACATTCACACCCAAACCTGCCTCTCCTTCTCTGATCTCTCCACTACTCCTAAATTCAGACATTCATACCCAAACCCACCTCCCACCTCAACTGCCCCTAAATTTGGACATTCACACCCAAACTTGCCTCCCACTCACTGACCACAGCACTGTCCCTAAACCCACACACTCACACCCAAACCTGCCTCCCCTCCACTGACCACTCCAAATTCAGACATTCCCACCCAAACCCGCCTCCCCCATCCCTAGCCAACGAGGTGCTGAGGGGGTTTTTTTTGTCTTCAGATGCCTCCATCTAAATTTAAATCTCAGACATCATATTACCTCGTTATTTTTAGAGCGGCGATTACTCAGAGCAGTTTACAGCCCTCCCTCTCCCCCCTCTCAGCAGCATCACTGTTTATTCCACCCCAAATCTGCCTTTCTGGATGGACAAAGGATGGACTCCAGAGTGAGCAGGAGCAGGGGCAGACCCAAGGAGTCACATACCCAGCTCGTGTGGGAACTCCTCACAGAGGATGGCCACGGAGGTGCTGATCCCTTGGAAAACAGACACGGTGAAGGAGGCGCCGATGGCCAGGCCGTCGATGAAGTTGTGGAGGCCATCGCTGAGCGTGATCATCCAGGCCAGCGTCCCAATGTCCGAGTACCTCACCTCCTTCAGCCAGTAGCACGCGCTCTGGGAGGCCTGCAGGTCCTGCCACAGCGCCCCAAAATGGGGATCAGCACCCAAATGGGGTCACTGATCCCTCCTCCAGATGGGAAAACCACCCCAGTAATCATTAAACCCGCACAGCGGAGCTGTTTGGTCCCACCACACACAGAGAATTTGGGCTGCAGAACTGGTTTTAACTGACAGGTGGGATTTTGTCACAATGCCACGGGATGAGGCTCTCACCTGGACAGAGAGGGAGCCCACCACGGCCTTCTCATCCCCCGAGGGGGGCTTGCACTCCAGGTCACTGGTGATGTGTGGGATCATGTGGTCCAGGTCCCCATTCTGCAGCTTCTCCGTGACCCCCTCCTCCCGGTCCTTCTTGGAGGGCAGAGCCTCGGGGCCGTAGTGGCTGTGCCCGTGGTGGTGCTGCGGGACCAGGGGATTCAGGGCTGTCAGCCACCTCCACATTCCTGCTCTTTCCTGCCCTGCCATCCTGATATTCCTGCTCTTTCCCACCCCGCCACCCCAATATCCCTGCTGTTTCCCACCCCGCAATCCCAATATTCCTGCTGTTTCCCACCCCTCCATCCTGAAATTCCTTCTGTTTCCCATGCAACCATCCCAATATCCCTGCTGTTTCCCACCCCGCAATCCCAATACTCCTGCTGTTTCCCATCCTGAAATTCCTGCTGTTTCCCACCCCACCATCCCCTGCTGCAGCTCACCTGGTCCTTCTGCTTCAGGAGCATCTTCAGGATCTTCTCTGTGAAGAAGAAGAGGTAGAAGCCCCCGAACACCACAGCAGATTTGGAAACGTAATAATCTTCCTGAGGGTTGAATCCAAACGCCTGCAGGCAGGAGGGGACCCGGGAGAGGATGAGGAGCAGGCCCTGGCAGTGTCCTTCATCTGTCTTTGCCCCTGGAGTGACACTGGCAGGGTGACACAGCTCTGAGCTCTCTGAGGAGCAGCTGCTTTGGGGACAAGCTCAGGAAACACCTTTGTGCACCTTTAATCTCCCTCACTCCCTCCTCCAAACCGGCTGTGCCCTGGGGCATTGGATCCAGCACCTGCCCTGGGGCAGGGATGCCAAACCCACTCAGGGACCTACCTCGAGGGCTAGAAAAAGCCAGAAAAGGCAATAAAACGATTCTCTGCTTGAAGCAGACCGGGGATCTCCCTGGAACCATTCCCTTCCAAACTCCAGCTCTGAGGGGCTTCCAGCCCTCCATACCTCGCTCTGGGCTCCCCTCTGGTGCCGCCTTCCCCTTCTCCAGCCAGCGAGCACCCAGAGAGAGAGAGAAACAGCCCCAGAGAGAGAGAGAGAAAAGCACAGACCCGCCAGTCCTCTCCCTACCTCGGGAATGAGCTGGAAGAGGGCGTTGGAGTAGAGAGTTCCAATCGCCAGAGCTATGAAGTAGAGGAGCAGCCGCTTGTAAAAGGTCTTCTTCATGAAGGGCACCACGCTGGCTCCCACCAGCGAGCACAGGGAGATGACGGAGACGCAGAGGAAACCGTAACCCCAGACTGGCAGAGCCAAACCCACCCCAGGAGATGGGAGACGGGAAGGGATGAGATCAACGTGGGGATGGGCAGGGGAGGAATCCACACCGACAGGACAGAGAGAGGAGGGAGGGAGAGAAGAGGACATTCATTAGTGATTGTTGTTCATCTGGCGCCACCTCCAAAGGGCGAACCCAGCGCTCAGCGGCTTTGGGAATCTCAGCTGAGTTTTGGCAGCCAGGCCATGTCCCAGCCAGCCCCCAGCTCTGCTCCCTGGGCCATTCCCAAGCCACAGAGCGCCCGGGTCCCCCGAGCACCTCGTACGCTCCAGCCCTGTCCTGCAGCCAGTCCCTGCCGGGGCGCTCCGGGTGCCGGCGGGGCTGGAGCGTACCTCTGGCATTTCAATTCCTGGCAGATCAGGAATTAGAGGTGCTTGGTTTCTATGTCCAGCAAATAAAAGTTGCAGTTCTGGAGCTGAAAAGCTTGGAAAAACATCCCACTGCCAGCACGGATGAGGCGTTCGCTGCCCGGCAGCAAACAGGCAACGCCAGGGGGAAAAACCCACTGGAATTTTAAGGTTGGATGTGCCAAATCCAGCTCATCCTCTGAGGAGGCACCTGGACCACATTCCAAAGGTTTCCAATCCGGGTGGATTTATTCAGCTCCAGAACTGTGCAATTACAACACAATTAATTTGCGATATTTCTGTCGGTCCCATCAGAGCACCAGGAAACCTGATGGAAGCCAGAGCCCTTGTGGGAGCATCAGGCTGGGAAATCAGGTAAGGGGAAAAAAAAAAAGGCAATTAAAAGATTTGTAAAAGTTGGCTGATTCCAGAGGAAGCCAGTGCTTCTCTAGGCTGTTCTCCATGCTTTTATATGGATATTTGATGATATTTTCATGGATATTTCACATTTTTTTCCCTCTGGCTCATGCCAGTACTGCTGCCACAAGCGTGGCTGAGCACATCCCTCCAAGGGATAAACTCCTGGACACCCAGAGCAGGAGCAAACAGCTTCTCCCAGCACATTCCCACTCCCCAGACGTGGCAGGGATGGAGGACACCGAGGGTTTCCTGGTGCTCAGAGGGATGAGAAAAGCCCTGCACAGCCCCTTGAGCCAAGCCCTGAGCCTCGGGTGACGAGGGGTCGGATCGATTCGGCGGGGTGGAGGCAGAGAGGGCGCCCACGGAGCTGCCCCCGGAGACGGGAGAGAGGCAGGGACGTTCTACCGCACCTCTGGGATGAGCTGGAAGAGCGCGTTAGAGAGCAGCGTGCCGATGGAGAGCGCGATGAAAAACAGCAGCACCCGGCTGAAAAAGGCCTTCTGGGAACACGGGACGATGAGGACTCCGAGCAGGGAGGCCACGTTAATCATGGACACACTGAGAAAACCAAAGCCCCACACTGCGGAACGAGAAGAAACGAGGGCCAGACATTACCGAGGCTCTCGGAGAGCCCGGACCCGGGCGGGTGGGAAAGGCTCCGGGGCTGCTCCCTGTGCTCCAGATGCTCCAGCTGCGACAAAACCATCGTGTTTGATGCAGGGAAGGTGGGAATGAAGCCACGGGGTTCCTTGAAAAAGGTTTTCCCCAGCCAGCCCCAGCGTGGGAGAAGCCGAGCTGTGCTCAGGGCAGCTGATCCAAGACCTTGGGCATCGTCGGGACCGGGATGGGCGGGAGCTGGCTGAGCATCTGCCGGTGGCTGGAGGCCAGCAGGTCTCTCCAGGACACCCCCTCCCACCCAGGGGAACCCACAGCAGAGTCCCCTCCTCATCCAGCTATCCTGGAGGCACAGAGGTTATCCCGGCAAAACCAAACCACGGCACCATCCACAGCGAGGAAAACTCGGTCAGGACTGCCAGCTGCTGGAGGCAGGGAACTCCCAGGAGCAGGAACTGGCTGTTCCTCATGTCCCCAAGCTCCATGCCCAGAGCTAGGCAGGGCCTGTAGCCCCCCCAGCACCCCAATTACCTTCAGCTGAGCTGGGCCTGCTCTCCTCTGTCTGCTCGTTCTCCTCATTTTCCAGGTTTTCGGAGGCGCACGCCCCCGACTCCAGCTGCTGCAGGATGGTGGGGCAGAACTCCTTGAACTCGCTGTGCCCCACAGGGGAGCCCTCGCTCAGGTTGTGGATGGCAAAAAGCTCCACGGAGCTGAAGCACTGGGGGAGGGAAGGGACAGAAATGTGCCTTGAGATCCCCACAGCTCCGCAGGGAGATTTCGGGAATCTGCAGGGAAGTTTTGGGGGCCCACAGGGAGGTTTTGGGGGTCCCCTCCTTACACGGGAGAGGTTCAGGCGCTGCTGAGGTGTTTGGGAGACATTGGCATGTCCCACTCCCACATCCAGGCGGTTCAGCAGGGCCTTGAGCTGCTTCAGGCTCAAGGTCTGGCTCTCCCCGTAGCGCTGGAGCAGATCCTGCAGGAAGGAGGCTGCGGAGACGCCGGGACTGTCCCTGCCCGCCCGGACCTGCAGGCAGGGGAGGAGGCAGAGCAGCAGGAGCAGGCAGCAGCTCCGGGGGCCCACGCTGGGGATCATGGTGCCTCTGGGATGCTGGGAGAGAAACCACACTGCTGTTGGCTTTGGCATTCCCAGCGCTCCAGCCACGGCTGCTCCACCCCACCGACGGATTTATCCTCAGGGAAAGCGGGAACGGCGCTGCGAGCACCCAGATCCTGAGAACTCAGCACTTTTCCACAATCTTTCCATGCAAGGCCCTCCTCCTCCTCCCCCCTGAGACACCCCAAGCCCCTCACTCACCGTGGGGGGCTGCCAGGACACGGCTCCTGGGGGCTCTCCAGCTCCGCAGCACCTCGGGGACCCTGGGAAGAGCAGGATGGTCGGGAAGCAGGCAGGGCTGCGCCAAAACCCAGCTGTGCCAGCCCCAAATCAGCTCTGCAGGGGGTGAGGAGTCACACTCCAGCCCTGGCCACGCGTGGGTCCCCTCGGTGTCACCGGGGCTGGGACACAACCACGGCAATGCCAGCGCTCGGAGGAACACGGCAGCCCCGGGGACAGAGGTGGCCTGTTCATTAGGTTATAATTTAACCAGGATAATTACCATGAACCGACTGCTTCCCCGCTCTAACTGTAGGTGCCTTTATAGTGTTTGCCCAGAATCAATCCTTGCCCTCTCTGTCCCTTTCATATGTGCCGGCAGTTGATAAAAGAGGGGTGGCACAGCCCCGGGGTGCAAAGGAAGGGGCTCAGGGAGAGGAGGGGACGCCAGGCACGACCTGCACGTCCACCCTGGGAGGCACCCAAGAGCCTGGAGCTCAGGCTGCCTTCCTGGGAAAGCTTCCCTGAAAGGTGGACGGCAAATTTGGGATTGGCAAGGAGAAAATAAAAGTCTGCTGCCTCCATCCGTGCAGCAGCCATCCCAGCCCCAGTGTGGGGCTCCAGGTGCACCTCCTGATCCCCCTGGAGGGGCTCCTGGTGCTCCTGACCCAGCCCTGGGCACCCCGCAGAGCCTGGCCTGTGCTGACGGCTCACAGGCTCCAGTCTCTTCCAAAAACCAGGACATTTTTGTAGCCCGGCCAAGCAATTGTTCCAAAAATAACCTGGGGCCAGGACTTCCACACCGAGGGGCTCTGGGGACCCGCAGGACCCCGCTCCCCGTGCAGGACCCCACTGCCCCCGGAGGCTCCCACCTTCCCACGGGTTTTACCAGCTTACCACCACTTTGTGAGCTTTGTTCTCCGGGAGCTTTTAGCCTTCTCCTGCTAGGGCTTAGCTCGGATGCTTTGACTTAACCCCTCTCCTCCCAAAACCAGGGAGGGAGCCCATCCAGAGCGGTGCTGCTGCTGGAACACCCCGCTGGGTGGGGGGACCCGAGGGACTCTTCAGCATCCCCCACAAACCCCGACCCTTCCCCCGCCTCCCTATCCCAATCCACCCTTCCAGGTGGGTTCTCCTGGGCTCCGTGGGACATCCAGGCTGCCGGTGACTCCCACAGGTGCTGGCACACAGCCCAACGTGCCAAAGGTTTGTCCCGGCTGGCCGCACGTCCCGCTGGCTGCCCTTTCCAGCCGAGTGCCGCCCAAATCCCCGGTGCCACCGGGAGCCCTCCTGCTCCCTGCACACCGATGGCCCGGCCCGTGCCAAGGCACGCAGCTCTGTCCGCTGCCAAAACCCCTCCCGGGGGTTTCTCCCAAAGCCGGGCTGAGCCGGATACACCCAGGCTGGAAAACCGGACCTCAACTTTCCCCCCGCTGCCAAAGGAAAGGCAGGAAGGGCAGAGCCGGGCAGCGGCCGGAGCTGCACGGGCTCGCTCCGTTTTAGGGCAAAACGAGGTGGAGGAGCCGCCCCACATCCCGGGGGCTCCGAGCTGCTGGAATCCCGGGGCAGGGCAGGGCAGGAGGGTGCCGAGCACACCCAGCCCAGCATCCCCGGGACAAACACCAAAGAACACCGAGCCTCGCCATCCCCACCGCCAGCTGCGACCCCCCCGGAGCCCCCCGGCCTCCTGCCCGCTACCTTCAAGGGCGTCCTTCCACCGGGATGCGCTCCCGGAGCCCGGAGCCAGCGCCTGACCTACTTTATCGGGCCGGGGCACGGGGACAAACCGCTGCCACGCGAGGGGACGGTGCCCGGGAGGGATGTGCCCGGGAGCGATGCCACGACAGCACCACGCAGCTCCCGAGGCCGGGCAAAGCCTTCCCGTCCTCTCTCCCTGGGCTCCACTTCCCGGAGATCACCGATCCCGGCCGCGATCCGCACATCCCCCCCGCCGCTCGGAGCGGGAAGGTGACGCCGGGAATAAGAACCGCTGGCACAGCCGAGCATGACCCCGGCGACGTCAGCTTCCCGAAATCCCGCGCAGGAATTGCCGCAAACCGGGGGGGGGACAGAGCCAGCGGGACCCCAAATTCCACCCCCGGCCCATCCCGCTGCTGTCGGGGCCGGAGCCAGCGGGGCCGTCCGGAGCTGCACGTGTCCTGCGGCAGGGAGGGCTCCCCGCAGCCGCGGCTTTTCCGTGCCCTGCGGCTGTCCCGGGGCTGGCACCGACACCCTGGGCTGCCCCTGAGCCTCCCGACAGAGTCCTGTCCCTTCCTTCCCCGCGATCGCAGCCCGGGGCGGGCACATGGGCAGCGGAACCGGGAGATCCCCCGGGCACCGCACCCCACAGGGACCCCCAGTCCTGCCCAGCGCCCCCCGGGCCGGAGCTGCTGCTGCCGCCCGGTCCCTGCCCCATCCCACCCCTCTCCCCATCCCACCGCCGCTGCCTGGTCCCAGAGCTTCCCCTGGTGGTGCCAGACCCCATAACTGGGCCCTGCACCCCAAAACTGAGTCCTGCGCCCCATAACAGGGTCCTGCACCTCCGACCCCACCTCCACCTGCACCCTCCCCTGCCCCAGACCCCACGGGCTGTCCCAAAACGAGCTCCCACGGCTGCCCCCAGGCCCTAGCACCGGCCCCAAACCCTAAACAGCCGCTCCCTGCATCCTTCATCCCTCCCTGCATCCCCCATCCCCATCCGGGGCTCGGGGCCGGCCCCGGCCCGCTCCCCGCGCTCCGCTGCCTCCCTCCCCGCGGGGCCCGTCCCCGCAGCCGCTTCCCCGTCGCATGGCGGGACTGCCGTGCCTATCCCGGTCCATCCCAGCCCGTCCCGGTCCATCCCGGTCCTACCTCCGCTCCGCTCCCGCCGCCGCCGCTCGGGGCCGCGCAGCGCGCACGCGCGGCCGCCGGCACGGGGAGCGCTCCCATTGGCTGCCGCTGTCCCGGACACGCCCCCTCCGTATCAGGCCACGCCCCCTCAGCGGTGCAGCGCCGGGACCTCCAAAAACCTCACCCAGGATCCCCCAAAATCTCACCCGGGACCCCA
>VYZP01051518.1:1379-24801 GCA_013400635.1 Hypocryptadius cinnamomeus | reverse complement strand
GATAAGATGGAGTCCTCCTCATCATTTCTCCTGGACATGGGGCAAAAATATCACCGATACGTTATCCCAGTTATTTAAATTCCCACACAGCCATGGAGCTTCCAGGGCAGTAATCACAGTGAAGGCACAGCCAAGATGTCATTTCTTGCCTAAGCATCAGAAAGCACTGTGAAATCAAAACCTGAAAAAGTAAAAATATCAAAAGAAATAACCGGTATCTCGTGCTCCTGTGGTGCTTTATAACAGGTTTGGGTGTCAATGAGAGCGACACTCCTTGCAAGCTCTGAGAGAAAATCTATCAGAGTCAGGCAAATACAGCTGGTCTGGAGCATTCCTGAAGGATAAAGAAGGAAAAATAAAGAGGACAGGGATTTATGTCTCAGAAGAAGCTGGTGCACGGTGATAATCCACGCCATTGTCCATTCTGCTCTTGGGTTTTGTGGTTTGCCCTTAAAACTCTCCCAGAATTAATCAATGTTTTATTCCAAATCTCTGTGGCACCCACCACCATCCAAAGCCTCACCATCTCTTTGGATATCAATGTTAAGATCAATGATATTCCCATGAGAGTGGAATTAGAGAATATTGGAATACATCAGGACTTCCAATTCTGGAATAAAACCCCAGACTGGAAAAACTTCTCCTGATTTATATTTCAAATCACAGCTCAAAGGGAAAAGGTGGCTCCATCAACAGCTTTGTTCTACACAAGATATTTTAGAAAAAATCCATTATTTGGATTGCAGGGTTTTCTCCACAACCCAGCAGGATTAAGGAGCAGGAATTGTAATCCTTGGAATTTGCAGCGTGATAGCTGAAGCACAAATGAACCTGCTATATATAAATACATATAAATCCTAAATCTTGTTATGAGTGCAGCTGAAGAGGAGCTGCAGAAAGATTACATTCTCAAGCAGCAATTTCCTGAGAAGTGTTTTAAACTAATTCAGCATTTTCTTTTGCCAAACTATGGAGTAGAACTGATCTAACAGGAAAAAGTAGGTCATTTTCTGTGACCAGAAAATACTGGGAATTACAAAGAAAAGTTTCACTTCTCCCTTATCACCTCTCTACTCTTCCAATCCTTCCCAGAAGCCTCCTTCCCTCTGCAAAAGGTTAATTTTGGGAATACAAGACACAACCATGCTATGGTTTTAATGTGGTTTTTTTTAAACATCATTATTATTTAACAAATTGATTAAATTCCCTTAATTTCTCAAACTGAAATTCAGCAACAACTTGCAGGAAGAGCAGGATGAGCCTCCAGAGTTATCAACCAGGAAAAAGGCAGCAGCAGTTGGGAAATATTTACATTTACAGGCTCAGGTTACTCAAGGAACTCCTTCTGTTTGGCTGGACATGTACTTCAGGTTTATTTTTATTTATATATTTATTTGTGAGTATTTATTATCTACAGCAGAGTTAAAGCCATTGTTTGACCACATGGATCTGAGAAATTCATTCCAGGGAGTTACAACACCTGCCTGGAAAAGCTGGAGGTGAAAGTCTTTATTTGATGGAAAGGGAAAATAAAACGAGAACTCCACTTTGATTCTGGTAAGAGTTTAACTTCCCTTCTTTCCAAAAAGCCTTGAAAATGAGAAGATTAAGTTACAACTTTATGAAAAAGATTTCCTGTTTCCATGCCTGCCCCAATCCCAAGGTTTTGCCTCCTGCCACTGCAAGTTTTCACAAACCTACTCCTAAATTTCAAGTTCTCCTGACAATTCCTCCCCTACTTTCCTCTGACACACTTCCCACTCAGAAAAGATGTTCCCAAAGTTCCTTTTCTCCTGCAATTTTGCCTTTGTTAAAAGATCTGTTTGGTTTTGGTGGAGTTGCAGAGCCTGAACCGTTTAGGAAGAGACCTCAGAGCACCTCAAGGTGTGCAAACACAGCTCCAGGTGAAGGGGCAGGACAGGAGGAAAAGGCCTCAAGCTGTGCCAGGGGAGCTTCAGGTTGGAATTCAGAGGGAATTTCCTGATGGAAAAGCTGTTAAACATCAGAATGGGCTGCCCAGGGAGCTTTGGAGCCCCCATCCCTGGAGGTGTCCAAGGAACAGCCCAAAGCTCTGGGCTGGTGACAAAGTGAGGATCCCTCACAGGCTAGACTAGATGATCCCAAAAATCTTTTCCAGCCTAAATAATCCTGGGATCCTGTGAACTTTAAAATCATGAAGAGGCTGAGCTGGAGAACAGGAGAAAAATCCTTACAACAACTCCTGATAACACAGAAAAACTGAGACTCGCTCGCCCTGAGCCAGCATTTGTGCCTGTGGGCAGCTCCCTCTGTAAGCACCCCAAAAATTATCTCCAAATTGTCTTCCCACCTCGCAGCTCCTGAGATGAAAGGTCACCTCCACCTACTGATTATGTTGTTCCCTATTAAAAATAAACATAGGGAGATTAAAAGAGTCTTTTCATGCTCTTGCCCAAGGACGCAGTGCAAGTCATGACATCGAGCAGAACAAAAGGCTCTCTGTTAATGGGATGTGCTTCACAAAAACGCCTGCTGAACAACTCCAGGAGGAAAAAGGAAGAGGGCAAGAGGAGGCCTGGCAGCCAAATTGATTTCAGTGATTCAATCCTGGGAAATCCAAGAGAAGGAAGAGATAAATGCTTCCTTAGGAAGAGATCAACTCCTCCTGTCCTTGGCTTTGCCACTCAGGTGTTGTGTGAAGGGACCTTAAAGATCCTCTCGTTCCAGCCCCCAACGTTCATCCTCCAAGGGATGAAAGCCAAAGGAGAGATGGAATGTGTAGATTTTCCCCCACTCCAAATCATTTTCTTAGCAATCCTCACTTTTGGTACAAAGCAAAAGCAGTAACTCGAGTTATAAGTACACCAGGGAACAGAGTTCCAATTTCAGACCTCACAGCACTGGGAGAAAATAAACCAAATTCTTTTATTTTACACGGACATTTGGCTGTTATTTGGGAAGTGGCTTTGCAGGATTTAAACCAAATTACTTGGGTGATCTTTCCCCATTCTGTTTATTTATACATTCTCTTCTTTGATCAGAGAACCAAACAGGAAACATCCTCATAAACTCAGAGAGGGAAGGAGGGAACTTTTCTCCCCTCAGGCTCCTGGGAAGAGAGTGATGCTATGATTCTCAATTGCTGTTGCAATTCCCGGGTGGAAGCAGCTGCCTCGGGGCACATCCCGGCTCGGAGCAGCCACATGAGCTGCTCTTTGTCCTCAATCTCCCGGCCTTTGATGGAGCTCGCTGTTCATTAGGGGAAAAAAATGAGGAATTGTGTCTCAAAGGGCAAAATGCCTACCCTGGAGAATGGGATCTGCTTTGGATTTAACTCTGCAGACAGCTCCTGCTTCCACTGAGCACCTTCAGCCTCCTGCTCTTACAAGAAGAATTGGTTTCCTCAAGACTAAAGTTTATTTTCCATCACCCCAGACCCCTGTGAACCTCCCTGGATTCCCTGGATCCCCTGGATCCTGCAGCCCCAGGCTCCTGGTGCTCACACTCCACCTGGAAATGTTTGTTCCAGGTTCACACCTGAGCCAGAGAGCTGGTGGAATAAAACAATAAAATCCTGCCTCAACCCAAATCCAGCTGCTGCTTCCTAAAGAAAATCAGGGAATGTTCACACAGGCCCAGCAGAGCAACGAGCAGGGATTTGGGGCACGAACTTGGCAGAAAATCAGGGCCATTTCTACTTTTCCCACCCACTTTGGCTGGATCATGCCATGAAATCAAAGGTGGCAGCGAGGGGCCATGAACACAGCCAGGTGTGCACAGGAGTGAGTTTGTTTCTCCTGGAACTGACCCAATTCACCCAATTTCATGTGGCTCTGGCACTGCAGGCCCTTTATTCTGTTTTCTGAAGGCAAAAGGTGACTTTGCCCAAGCCTGCTCCGAGTGCTCGGTGCCAAGACACGTTCAGTGAGAATTCCTGGCACAGAGCACATCCCAGCTTACCTCACCACCTACTTCCCTGGTGAGAAACTGAGGTGTACTTTTATTTTTGGAATTATTTCTGGTTTCTCCCAGTGCTACACGTATGAAAAGTCAAATGAGGCACAGCTCTGGTTGCCTGTTGAGCTTTTCCCCTTCAGCATGGAATAAAGCTATTCCCAATCATCTGTATGAAGCCTTTCAATATCCCACATCTCATCATTTGATGGCAGCTGGAAAAATCCTGATGGCAATGAGGACTAGACTGACACTGCACTCCTTTAGGGGCTGGGAAGGGAAAAAAAATCAGATTTTTTTACCTTAGCACTAAAAATAAATGTCTATATTTAAAGAGTTACTTAAGAAACTCCAACAATAAAATAAAAGGCAAGTAATTACTGTGGGTTTAAATGATGTTTTTGCCATGCCATAGGTTGAACTAGGCACTCACCCTATTATTCACTTTAAGGCCAATTATTTTACCTGCCTTGCTCTGAGAGGGCAGCAATCATAAAAAACCATCCCAAGCTTTCTGTCTGCAGACAGCCAGCCAAGGTTAATTTCTGCAGGAAAAAAACAGGAGGATAAAGATGGAAGTAGTTAAAAGACAGTGAATGCATTAATCTCTGCCTATAGGTCCAAACAGCAAAGCCATCTGCTCCTGTTCTTTAAAGATGTCTCCTGCTGCATTTGAAATTCCAAAGTTCCTCTGGAAGACGACGTCCATCTGTCAGTCTGCACTTCTCCTGGATGTGGGATTTGTGTTTTGGGAATGGGGGGATGCAGATGGGTGGTCCTGGGAACCATTTCCATTTGCAGGGTTGGTGGCAGCTGAGATGGTTTGGGCTTCCTCCTTCCTCTCCATGTGCCTGCTGTGATGGGCTTGGGAGAATTCCAGAGGGATATTATCAGGGAAATAAATCCACAAACAAATCCACCACCCTCTGGACTGTATTTTAGATACTGTTAAATAAAGACACTTTGCCTGGGCGAGGAAGAGACTCTGGGGCAGGAGCTGTAAATGTTGTTAAAATCCTGTTTTTCACAGAAATGCCACATCCCCATCTCCTGCAAGGATGACATTCCCAGTGGGAGTGTGATCACAGCTTCCAGGCCTGCTGGGAAAAGCTCCAGTGCTGTTGTCACCGTGAGGAGGGGAAGGAGACCCACGGTGAGAAGTGGAGCAACAACAACCTTCTTCTTCTCCCTCTCATTCTCTTTCTTCTTCTCCCTTTCCCTCCCCTTCTCCTTCTCCTTCTCCCTCTCCTTCTTCCTCCTCCTCCTTCTCCCCCCTCCTTCTCCTTCTTCTCCTCCTTCCTCCTGCTCCTTCTCCTTCTCCCACTCCTCCTTCTCCTCCTCCTTCTTCTTTTCCTCCTCCCTCTCCTTCCTTCTCCTTCTTTCTCCTCATCCTTCTCCCCCCTTCTCCCTCTCCTCCTCCTCCTTCTCCCCCTTCTCCTTTTCCTCCTCCTCCATCTCCTCCTTCTCCTCCTCCTCCTCCCTCTCCTTCTCCTTTCCTTTCTTCTCCTTCTCCTCCTTCTCCCTCGCCTTTCTCCTCCTCCTTCTGCCTCCTTCTCCTTCCTCCTCCTTTTCCTCCCTCTCCCTTTCCTTCTCCTTTTCCCTCTCCTCCTCCCTCTCCTTCTTCTCCTCCTTCTCCTTCCTTCTCCTTCTCTTTTTTCTCCTCTTTCTCTTTCTCTTTCTCTTTCTCTATCTCTTTCTCTTTCTCTTTCTCTCTTTCTCCTCCTCCCCTCCCCTGACCCCCATGGCAGGGCCACACAATTCCTGCCAGCCCCAGGGAAGTCTCCTTGGAAAATAACAGGAGAGAGGAGCCTAGCACCTCACTGCTCAAACATTTCTCTTGCTGAGCAGAGGAGGAATTTGGTGGGATTTGTTTGAGGATTTGACACTGACTGGATGGAATTCACAGCCAGATCAGGTTCTTCAGTGCTCAAAAAAAAAAGGGGGGGGTTTCTATAAATCACAAATGGGATGGAAAATACAGATAATACAGCCAAAATTTAAAGTCACCATTTGTATTCGCCTCCCCTTTTAATTTTTGCAGGTTTAAAAATGCAGGGTGGCAGCCACACAACATCAAAACCCTGCAGAATACAACCAGACAAGCTGAATTTCCAAACATGAGAAACACTGGACACTCCCACTGAAGAGAATTTCCTTTTTCTTCTCAAAGGCTCGATGACTTCTACTACTCCATGTGTGACTTGGCTGTGGTTTTCCACCCAGCAGATGCAGCAGGATGGCCAATGATGCTTAACATCACCAGCCAATGCAGATTATTCCATCTCTGCTTTCCAGCAGGGTGAGGATGGCAGAAATTTCCTGAATTTTGACATTCAAGCCCAACTGTTTCCTGGCTGACCAACCATGGGGACCTGCAGGGTTCTGCCTGCCTTAAATGCCAACTTTGTCATCATCAAATGGTCACCAAACGAGAGTAAAACCCAGCTGTCACCCAAGACACTTTCACAAGGGGCAGAAGTTTATTTATCCTCTTCCTCTGCCACCCTGACTTGGGTTTAAGGCAAATTAAAGCGAATTTCAGAGCCTCAGCCCCACAGCACAGCAGACAAACCCTTCTTGCAGTGGCAGAGAAGAGGAACGAGGATGTCAGAGCAGAACTTTGGCAGCCAGGAGGGGGCAGGAGGCTGACAATCCATCCAGGCTGAAGGAATTTGGGAAGCTTTGCTTGCCACTCCCTTGGAATTCTGGAATAAATCCCCCTGATGCCTGAGCTGGGAATGTTGGAGGCTGTTCTCCAAGAAGGAACCACCATCCTGTCCTCCCTGGCTACACTCAGGACCAGCAACTCCTTGGGAATTGGTTAAATGAGTGAATTTTGCTGAATTTTGCTTCTATGAAAAGAAATCTCACCTAAATCCTTCAAGGAATGATCCTGCAGTACCCACGAAGTTTCTGCCCCACAGTTACTGCCCAAATTAAACCCCAAAAGTACTCAGGGCATAAAATGATGCATCTCTATGAAAAAGTCCCCAAAAAGGGTTTCTTGGTGTTGGGAAGGAGCAGAGCCCAGCCCTGATCCACTCCAGCAATATCCATAAATAATATGATGCAAACTGAAGTAAGAACATAATCTGTTGGATTAAAATTATACAAATTATTCTGGATTAGGAACAAAACGTGCCTGCAACGTGAATGCTGATATTTTAACAGCTGTGCCTCAATCTAACACTGCAGACCATCTGTTAAATCCATATCCCAGTAAAACCACACACACATGTTGGATGGGAGAGAAAATTTACATCTTTGGGCCTGAAAATTGAGGATATTTCACAAAGAAATAATTAAAATGTATTGTTTAGAATAATTCTAATAAAGGTATTATATTCTTTTTCCCTCATGTTGTCTTTCCAGGCAGGCTGCACTGCCAGTCCAGGACACTGAGCTGTCTTTTGGTGAAAGTAATTCCAAAATCAGCAGCTTGCTCCATGTGCATAAATAATTCAGGATGGTTTTCCTGGTGTGTTCTCCACAAACTCTGCAGCCCTGCTGTCCCCTGAACGATGGAATCACAGAATCATGGAATGGTTTGGGTGGGAAGGGACTTTAAAGCTCATCCAGGTCCAACCCTGATACCTCTCACTATCCCCGGTTCCTCCAACCTGGCCTTGGACACTTCCAAGGATGGAGCAGCCACGAATTCTCTGGGAATTCCATCCCAGCCCCTCCCCACCCTCAGAGGGAGGAATTTCTTCCTCATTTCTCTGCATTTACTGCACTAGGATCCATCGAAATCAAGCTGCTCCATCACTAAACCTCAGCTGGGGAGCACCTCCCAGTTAATTCCACATTTACTCCACCACAGCTTCTCTTCTCCCACTTTCCCCAAGAACAGGTATTTCACAAGAACAGGTATTTCACACTTTTTAACTCCAGACTATTTTGTTTGTGAGGATTCTCAGGGTCTGAAGATAATTTCAGCCAATTTCCAACAGCAGAAACGTAAAGCTGCAGCACTCAGCACCTTCCCATGCATTAATTGGGAAGATGTGGTCAGATTATGACAAAATCCAGATTTTACTCAGGAAAATCTGTAAATTTACCTGAAAGTCTGGGTGGAAAACCAAGAGTGTTTCTCTCAGTGTGCCCTGGGGCTCCACACAAAATCATCCTGTACTGTGAGCAAGCCAATAAAGCCACTTTAGGTGAGCTTTAGCTGAACCTCAGGAACAACTTCCCATATTTTGGTATCAGCCATGGAATTCTTCCAACGTGCCACCTGCACAGCTGGACACAAACAATGAGGAAATGAGGTGGGTTTGGGGGAAAACTTCAGTCTTTGGAAAGAGATTTTCCTTTTGTTTCATAATTATAATTCTACAGCAAGCCTGTAGGCTCTGAACAAACACTGGCTGAATTTATTGGGATTTTAAAAAAAAAATTTGAAGAAATTGTCCATCCCAATATCAATTTCTTTTACCCAATCAAGGAATTACAAACAGGCCTCTCTATTCATCAGACAACAATACAGAACAGAAAACTTAAGACTGAGAATGCCTCAAGTTACTCCAACGGATTAAATGAAAATTAATTTACGCTTCTAAATACAGGAATTAAGATAATTAGTGGGCGACTTCAATTTTTAACTATTTTTAAACTACTATTTCTAGAAAACATGTGTGAACACAGCAGCTGTAAATTAAAATTTAAGATTCATCAGGCAACGCTCTCCCTTCCATTCAGTGCCGAGTTAATGAGGTCACAGCTGAACGCTACAGGGGAGGACAGGGGCAAAGAATTAAAAATAATTGCAATTGTATCCCACTTTTCCACAGCTGTTATCCACCTCTGAACGACCAATCCTGAAATCCTCACCCAAACCATCAAACTGAGGACAAACCCAAGCCCCTGACTTGATTTTTCAGTTAATAATTCACCAGATAAATATTTGACAGGAATTCCCACAGTGCCTCTGCTTATTTGTTACTGCGGCACCCTAAAAGGGTTTTTTAGTGCTCTCAAAATAGATTAATGAATATTTTGCCCTCAAAAGTCCAGGATATTCTCCCTGTTGAGGCTGGGAGTTTGTTCCCAGCTCTCTTCTGTAGCACAGACAGAGTTTTGGGGAAAATCTCTGGAACACTCACAAGCAGGATGAGGCCAAACAATAATGGGATTAATAAAAGAGAGGGGACACGGGTGAGGGAAACAAGGGAAGACAAAAAGATGATGCAACTGCTCTGCAGAGGATAATTCCAAATTATTTCCCAGTTAAACAGAATAAAGAAAAGTAAATATCTGTGGATGCTGTGGAAGAACCCCTTCGAAACCTTTTTAAGGAATAAACGACCTAAAAATGTCAGGATGTGGATGGGATATCCTGCAGGAACACAGAATGGAATCAGAGGGATCAGACTGGAAAGGCTGCACTGAATTCCTTAAGGAAGATGGGAAAGGCAAGAGCAGTGTGTTTTCTCGCTGAATAACTACAAAATCCCTTTGATGTGTCGATAAAAGTGTCCAAAAGGCTGGGAAAGGCGGCTGAGGGAAGAGCAGGAGCGGGGCTGGAGGGCAGGGAAGAGCTGAAGCAGCGGGATGGGGCAGCAGAGTGGGGAGGAGTGTCCGTGCATCCCTTAATGAGCTCAGCTCTTCCCTCTCTCCCGGCTCCCACTGCTTCCCAGCTCAGGGATGAGCACCGACAGCCAGAGATCAAAAAATGCTCCTTTCATCCATCCCACTGCTCCTTTCTGATGGCTCAGCTCCCTCCGCAGGACATCCCAAAGGCACGGAGCCCTCCCGGTGCTGGCTGCGGCTCTCCCGAGTCCCCTCCGTGACCCTGGAACCTTCAAGGCAGCCTCTGTGAAGTGGGAGGGGAGGCAAAGGCGAAATTTTAAAAGCCTGGAAGTTTGTAATTCCCAGACAAAAGCGGCCTGCCTCCCGTGGTGCCAGGGAAAAAAAGAGGCCGGTGGATCTGGAGAATTGGGGTTTTTTTGTGATGCCATTTAATGAAGGTTATTGTGAGGAATGATTTGCAAAGGAAGAGGAAAGAAAATGTCTTAGCCACGAGATTTGGAGGATGGATTCCCAAATAACTCCTTTTTCTTGGACGTGAGGTAAAGAAGAATTGGATAATCTGTCATTCAAAAAGCCACGGAGAAAAACCTGAAAGCAAAGTGACTTCCCTGCCCTTTAATGCATTTATATCAAACCTTGTAATTTAACACATTTGCAAAACACTCGGATAAAATGTCGCCATCCCACGATATTTTTGTTTCCTTGCCTTTTTTTTCCCCCCCTTCATTATTGACAACAAGCAGCAAACCTGAAATCCAAGGTCAAACTTTATCACCTCGTTATCCTCTGCAGTTACATTTCCGTGTTGCACCTGCACCGTGAGGGTTAAAAAGTGGAATAAGGAGGGGAAAATGAATTCTCAGGAGCAGGGATTCAGCACTGGCTCTGCTGATTCTCAAGGACACACAATTCACCCACTCCCCCACAAAGACAGAATGCAGATAATTGACAATCTGATTGAGTTCCTTATGGAGTGGAAAATATGTAATACACGTGAGTTTTCAGCGAGAAATGTTAAAAACGTGAGTGATGTTTTCGGCTGTCAGGGGGGGAGGAAAATGAGTGGCTGACCAGAGCTGTCTCCCTGAATTTTTAAATTTATAAAGAAAGATGTTTCTCCTCGCTCAGCACCACGGACATGACAACTTTTGTCCTACAAATCGAGAAACAGGGAATATAAACAAGTTTACAAATTGAAAGCAACTTTCAGAAGATAAATTTCGGGGTTTCCACGCCGCACAAAGATGAACTACAAGGAGCCTTCCTCCCCTTGTTCAAATTCAAATTAAGCAGCCCTTTGTGCTTCTCTTTTCAAATTTCCTTCCCTGTTTCCATGGGAACCCCCCGGCTGACAAGCCTGGGATGGAGCAGGAGGCCAAGCTCAGCGAGGGGTGTGAAAAGGGGAGGGAGTCAAAGGGCAGAATTTGGCTCGGGAGGACCGAGATGCCAACCTTTGTCCCCCCACAAAGAGGGGGTAACCATAGGAACAACTCCGCGGGACACGGGAGGAGCCGGGGGGGATCCCGGCCAAAAGAGAGAAATGGGAGGAAAAAGGGAGGAAAATGGGAAAGGTGTTGTTGAAAACACGATGCCAGGACTTTGTGAAGTCTTAAAAATAAACCAAAATGAAAGAAAACTTGAAGGGTTGAGCATCCAACTTCGTGCTGGTTCTGTGTCCAGTTAACTGCATCAAACTGGGTTATAGGAGATCACAGAGAAACTGGGAAGAAGCGATTCCCAAATCCAACAGGAGAATTTAATATTCTCCTGTGAAGATTCTGAAAAATCCCCTGCACTGAGGGGCTCTGGAGGTGTTTTGTCAGTCAGTCTAGGAGCACTGCACCTCATCCATCTACTCCATAAAACCAAAAATAGCTGCTCCATAAAAATATAAATATGGCACCTTCTGATTATTGCACCTCGTAAAAGAGACAGCGGGGAGGACGAGCCCTATAAAACCACTAATGACACAGAAAGGAAAACTTGTTGTGTCTTCAGCACAGAAAGCAGGGCATGTAAAAGCAGCAGGTGGTTTATTGAAGATAAAAAAAACCCCAAAACAAACCAAAGAAACAACAGCAAATTCTTCACGCTGCGCTTCGTTCATGTAACCACCGGTGATTTGTGTGGATGTTCTTTTGAACGTCACTTCGGGGAGAAAATGGATAAATTTGGGGAATATCTCAAATATATCCCTGAACTGAGCATGGTTCTGGTGCTCCCAGAGTGAGGAGGACATGGAATTGCTGGAGCAGCTCCAGAGGAGGTCACAGCAAGGGCTGGAATTCCCAGAGAAGCTGTGGCTGCCCCTGGATCCCTGGAAGTGTCCAAGGAAAGGTTGGAGCAACCTGGGATAGTGGGAAGTGTCCCAAATCCATAAAAATCATCTGAACTTCATCTAAACTCACCAATGTCTCCCAAAACAAAAGAAGGAAACTGCAGCCATGCCAGCAATACAAATGTTTTTGACAGCTGCTCCTTGGTGTTGAAGTTATTCCAGATTTATTCCTTGTCTTCTCACTCTGGTGTGGTTTTCCCTCTGGATCCATCCATCCTATAACTGGAACCACCATCAGGCACCAGAAAAAGCAGGGGAAAGCCAATTTCCCACACAAAAAGCACATCCCAGCCAAGCCACCCTGCTTTTAAGCAGCCAAACATTATTTGTTGCCTATTTTCTGCATAAAAATCATACAAAGATGGGAAGGAATATCTGTGACCTCGCAATGGGCGAGAGTGCTAAAAGACAAAACAAACATTCCCAAAACGCTCCAGCAGCACGGCATTCTCTGGCACCTAAATTTACATTTGCCAAGCTGCAACTCAAGTGCTTTGTTATTTAACTATTCCAAATAAATCCGTGTGTGTTCCACCTTTCCTAATAATTCCTCCTTAAGGCTCCACCAGCTGCTGCAGAATGAGCCACAAGGCAGAGCCATCTGCCTCCCTGACCCCGAAAACACCCCCCTGTGAATACATCTTGATTAAGACGTGCAGCACTGACTTTCAACTGAATCTTTACATAACAATCTTTTTTTTTTTTCCCTTCCCCTATGTTTGCACTAAGCCATTAAGGCTTAACTTGTTTCTCCCATTTCAGCTCGGATCAGAATTAATCTGGGATTCAAGGAAATATGGACGTGGTGACAGAGTTCATCTCCAGTGTGCAAGCACTGGTTTGGCATTTTAACACCACCTCAAAACCTTTATTCTCTTCTTTTTTCCTCTCACTGCCAATGTCAGCATTTTAAAAATACTCACGTGGCATCTTGTTCTCATTAACCAACATAAAAGACTAAAAATCAGTATTTCCTAAATTATTCTTTGGGGAGCACGTGTTAGGCAGGGGGAAAAAATTCAGGGTTTCTCACTCCTGTGATTTTGATTTAATATTTGGGCACTGGTGATCTCCAGGCAGGAGTTTGACCCCTCGTGTGCTTTGTGTTTGTTTCAGAAGGAAATCTCTTTTTGGTGCTGGTGCTTTCAGGCTGCCCTGTGCAGCTCAGCCCTGGGGTGCCTTTCCCTGGTTTCTTGGAGTGCAGGGATTGAAGGAACATTATTTTATGTTCAGAGACTGCTCCACATGATTGTTCCATCCAGAAAGGATCCATCCCACCTGGAAATGCCAGACAGGGACAGCTCCCACTGTCCCAGGCTGCTCCAACCTGCCCTTGGATACTTCCAAGGATGGGGCAGCCACAAATTCTCTGGGAATTCCATTCCAAGGCCTTGCCACCCTCACAGGGAGGAATTTTTTCCCAATATCCCACCCAACTCTGCCCTCTGGCAGTGGGAAGCCATTCCCTGTGTCCCCTCAACTTTTGGAATTACCACATCCCCCGAACATAAATCACACAGCAGCAGCAGCCCAAAATTCCAGATTTTATTCCTGATCATTTTTTCCTGGGCATATTCCTGGGCATGACTTTGTCTGGATGAACTGCTCCCAAAGCTTCCCAAAGATTCTTTTTCCCTTTCTTCCTCCAGCCCCCACCAAGCTCAGAGCAGGTCCATGGAACACAGAGCCCCGTGTTTTATCTGAGTGCAAATTATCACCACCCGTGGCTGCTCCTCCTGTCCAAACAACCAAAATTATTCCCTGCTCATGGAATTTGTAATGTTCACTCAGATTATCTTGGAGTCCACTGGATTTTCCTGTGAAAAGGATGCAGCTGATGGCTCTAACACGAGGCACTGCTCCCTCAGAAACCTCGTTTTACAAAATTGTCGGATCACGCTCGTTTTTGTACGAAACCCACTTGGGGATGTAACAGCTCTGGTTCTTCCCAGATTGTTCTTTCCCACCAAGGATTTCACCTCTGCATGACATTCCTGCCCTTTGCAGATCAAGCCTGAAGCAGAGGCTGCTGCATTTCAAACAGACCAGCCCCAGGTATTCCTAGAGCAGGAATTCCCAAGGACATTATCAGGAATTCCTCTGCAGTCCCAGCTTTGCTATCACAATAAAACAAATCCAAAAGCTTCACGTGGCTGTTTCCAAGGTAAAAAAATTCCAGCTGGAGATGAGAGAATATAAAATTAATGAAATTGAAGGCTTTAATCAGCTGGTATCCCTGTGATCCTGCACAGCTCCATTGTTCTGAGGGGGATCACAATCGCAGGCGCTAACGAGAAAATTAATCCTTGCTGCAAATTAGTGCCTAAGATCAGGCTGCTCACAAAACAGCAGCTGATTAAAACCCCCTTTTCCATCAGCTCTATGTGCCTCTGCTTCCAGGAGTTTGGGAGGCAGAACTGAGGAATACAGAAAGCCAAGGAGAAGTGTGAAATTTGGGATGTGGTGAACAGGGAAGGCAGAAGAAGAAAAGGAATAAAGGTGGAATGAAGGGGGGTAAGAAGTTAAGGATTTCCCACTCCACATTCTCCCCAGCCTTGGTGATTATTAGGAAAGAAACACCACTAAATGAGCCACTTCATACCTGACCTACCTCTGCTGGAAAAATTCCTCTTGTCCCAGATGTTGAGACTGGGCTGGGAATAAATATAGCTATGCCTTCTGATAATGACATTTTAAACACATTCTGGTTCTTTTCTAATTAAAAAAAGGTGAAAAAAAGGACCAAGACTCCACAGGTGACAAAAATAGGGCTGGCAAGGGCACACAGACCTTGCAGCTCTGTGGCAGGTCAGTGGAATTGTGCTCTGTGAGCACCAAAACAGGCAAGAAAGCACTAAATCTGAAAAATCAGATGTCCTCACATCTGTAGTTGGATATTCTGTGCCAAATTCACTTCTAAATATTCCAAAACCCCGTGACTGGGAGGTTTATTTATATCAATGCTCAGGTTCCCTGGAGGGATCAGCACACAAATGGACATCACATCACCTTCTTCCCTCATGCTGCAAACCCCAAATCAACTTCAGGATAACCCAATTCCTCCATTTCCCCCTTTTCCATCTCCTGGCCAACCCAGTTGCATCCTTGAGTCCCAACTGCTGCTTTTTTTTTTATAGGGAAAATGGGAATGGAAGCAGAGGAAGAGCCATTATCTCCCTGGCCATATGGTGACTGCATCAGCTCCTTTTTAGAGCCTCTGACCTCCAGTTTAATCCCAAAAGAAAACTCAGATTCAGCCCTCAGCCATGTCTGGCTCCTGTCCTTTAAAGCCTCTTTGATCCCCACTCTCATTTGTGGGGTCCCATAAAAACCAGGGTGAGGAAAAAGAAGTGGTGACAGCTTATTTAATTCAGAAAGCTTGGCAATCATCACATTAAACTGCTTTTCTTCGTCTGTGACAAAAGCTGTCATTGAATGGCCACAGGCTCCAACAGGCCAACAAATTCCACGTTTTTCTGATCAAAATGTTTGCCCACAAAAACTGCATTAAGGCAGAAAAACCCCACTGCTCGCTGCTCCCACGCATCAGCAAATCCTTCAAGGCCAAAGGAATGATGAAGAGGAAAAAGGGACAGGAGATAATTCTTTGGAGCAATAATAATCCAAAGAGATGGGAAAACAAGGTCAGCTCCCTGGGGGGAAGAGGGGTAATTTGACTTTTCCACCAGCCCGGGATTTATGGGACACACGGAGCCGTGGGAGCGGCGCCGTCCCCACGCCGCAGAATCCTCGGGAAAATCTGGGAGGGGAAGTTTTGGCCCAATCCTTGAGTCCCAACTGCTGCTGGGGGAAGGAATATTTGGGAGGGAAGTTTTGGGGAAGGAATATTTGGGAGGAAAGTTTTACCAGCACTGCTAAAACCAGCTATTCCTGGTGGATATTGCCCAAAAGCAGCCTGTCAGCAGGTTACAGAAAATGTCACGGACACCTCAGAGCACGCTGAAGGAGGAGTGACCCTCAGGAATCCCTGGACAGCTCCCAGCTCTGGACAGCTCATCCCAGAAATTCCAGAGGAGCTGGGAAATTCCTGCCCTGGACAGCAGCTCCTCATCACTGGGGACTCACCACTCCTTTATTGCTGCTTTTAGAACAGCAGAAGCAACATTTTTTTGCAGCAGAGGCAAAATAAATCTCATTTCAGTCTCTGCCACAGCCAGGTTGGATTGGTGTCTGTCCTCTGCCAAAAGCACCAAGATCCTTCAGGGATATTTGGGAATAAAATAATGCTCCAAGCCCCTGGATGCAGCAGCCTTCCCCCAATTCTCCTGGATTAAATCACAAAGATGAAGGAATTATCTTTCCCAGGAGTGAAGCAAGGAGCAGGAGCTGACCCCAGCAGAGGAGGGACTCTGATGGAATATTCCATATTCAAGAGGCTGAAAAAAGGGAGATTTACAGGGGGTGTTGGGAAAAAATCCTTCCCTGGGAAGGTGGGGAGGCTGTGGAGAGAATTCCCAGAGAATTTGTGGCTGTCCCATCCCTGGAAGTGTCCAAGGCCAGGCTGGAGTAACCTGGGGTAGTGGGAGTGTCCAGGTTGGAACTGGAAGAGCTTTCAGGTCTCCTTTATCCCAAACCATTTTGGGATTCCCTGATTTTGCTGATTCTCTAACCAGATAATGTGACTTTAATATAATTATGAAGGAATTACATCAGCCTAAAGTCTCAAAAAGGCAACTTAAATGATTTTTTCAAGAAATAATAAATAAGTTTTTTTAGCAATCAGCAGTATTGGAGGAGAAGTCCACTGAATTTATTGATGACAGGACAACAGCTACAATAATTCTCATTTTTGCTTCACCTCCACTCTTTGTTTTATTGCACACTTTTCAGTACAAACCAGCTGAATTTTTCTTGGTTTTTGTAAAATTTTTTTTATCAGGAACTGCTGTGAAAAAGAGGTTCTGGAAATGAGAGATTTACAAAGCCTTCCCTCCAGTACACAAAATGAATCACCCTGATTCTGTTTCTCCATTATTTTATGTTCACAGCAACCAGGGAGGGGACTTGGAGACCAGAGATGTTCCCAGAAAATGCCACAATGCAACATTAACATTTAACAGCCCAGCATTTGAGTGCTCCACAACAACTGAGTCATTAAATAACACCTAAAAAAACCAAATAATAAAAATATTCCCTCTTCTTAAGTAGCTATTGAAGTGCAATCTAAGTTAACCCAAGGAATGGGAATATATTTACGAAAAGCTGTGGATTTTCAGTCCTTTTTTTGGTTCCCAAAACTCTGAATTGGGAGAATTGAATCTTGATAAAGCTTTGTTTTCCTCACAGCATTCACCTTGACTCAGAAGTGGCCCCTAATCCATCCCCAACCTGGAATTACCGCCTCAAATGCTGATTTGATTGGCAAAAAGGGAGTGTTAAATACACCCACGCACCCCGTGCTAAGCCTAAGAATGGCTTTGGTGTGAATTGCAGCCTTTTGTGCCAGGTAATTTCTGCTTTTAACTCGAGTTTTTGCACCACAGAGGGCAGAGAAGCAACGCTGAGCCCCCCTCAGTTCCCCTCTCCGTGGCAGAAAGCTCCCACAAAAATCGGGATAATCGCACCAGGATTGTTCTGGCTCAGGCTGGAGCTCCACGGAATTATTCCTTTCAGCAAATGGGTTTTAAATAAAAATTATGTTTCTGACAGTTGTCTGAAAGCACGGGTTTAAGGTGCAACAAAAAGGCTGAAAAACGAGCAGGATATTGGCCATTACCAGGGAAAAATGGGATTTTAAATCATAAATGGTGTCAACACCCCGGGTGATGTGCCCTGGACAAGGACAAGGCTAGGGAAAAAAGGGAGAGGGGAAGGGAATTCAAATTATCCCTGGAATGAAGCAGCAAAATTGCAGGAAGGAAGGCCAGCACTTGGAGAAGGACACTGCAGGGAGAAAGCTGGAATGATTCCACCTGGAGAGGAAAAGCCTGGGGGATAAAAACTGAGGCTTCCAAAACCTCAGGAGGGTTTGACTGCAGCACAATCCAAAGGGGGATTGATGGAAAGCAGCAAAAAATGGTTTTAAATAGGTTAGAGAATAAAGAAATGAATAAAATCCTTAAATTCCAGCATGGGAAGGGGCCTTAAATCCCATCCCAGCCCTGACACCTCCCACTGTCCCAGGGTGCTCCAACCTTTCCTTGGACACTCCCAGGAATCCTCTGGGAATTCTCTTCTGGTGCCTCAGAATTTGCCAGAACCAATTCCCCAACAAAATTCACTCCTTTTGCTCCATTTTACAATAAAATTCACTCCTTTTGCTCAATTTCACAACAAAATTCACTAATTTTGCTCAATTTTACACTAAAATTCACTCCTTTTGCTCCATATCCAGGATACTCAGAACCTGCAGACCCATCCAAAGGAGCCACTGCAATCCAAGCTCACAGTTCCTCCAAAGAAATTTAAAGGAAAGAACCTCAATTTTTAAAAGATCCACCACATTTAATTCCAAACTCTTCCACAGACAAACCACACAAAGCTGAAGCTTTATATTATTGAACAAGAACAATGAAATTCAGTTTTTGTGCTGTCAAGAAGAGCATTCCAAGATGAAAAAATAGCATTATTCTCTCATTTCTCACAGATTTACCCACAAGGGTTCCCAAGTGCTTCAAAAAATACAAATAAACCAAACCTGCACAAACCCCTCATGGAATTTTGAACACGTTGAGAGTAAGGACTTGATTAATATTCTGAATTTCCATTCATTTTAGTGTTATCACAGAATACCTTCATATTCTGAATTTCCATTCATTTTCAGTCTCACCACAGAATACCTTCAAATTCTGAATTTCCATTCATTTTCAGTCTTATCACAGAATACCTTCAAATTCTGAATTTCCATTCATTTTTAGTCTTATCACAGAATATCAAGTGAGGAAACTCCTTGGGTAGGATGGAAAACAGACTGAAAAAGTCTTGTATAAATCAGACTTTAGGTATTTAAAATAACAAGCACAGCCAGAGCATTTCCCACTCAGTGATATTCAATTAGGCAGAACCTCTAGCCATGAAATATTTTGACTATTTAGAATATGATATTTAGGGTTATATTTGAATTATTCTTTACCTTGATTTTTTCCCCCCACTTTGGATTCTCTTATTATTGGTGAACTAAAGGCCAAAATTAAATATATAAAGATATATTTATGAAAATAATAAATAGATATTAATGGGAAATATATAATAAATAAATATTAATAAAAATAAATATGGATTTATGAAAAAAACAGGTTTACCTCCATGGCCAGAGCTGCTGTTTGCTGGTCATAGTGGTTGAGGAGGTTGGGCATGAAGGTGGTGTTGTAGGGCAGGTCCTGGCACATCCTGAGGATGATGGGCTCGCAGGAGAACAGGCTGTGCCCTCCTGTGGGGACCACCCAGAGCCCCAAAACCCACAGGGAGCACAGCACCCAGCCCACAGCCATCCTTCCACCCCAGCAGATCTTCCAGCTCCTCGTGGATCCAAAATTTTCACCAAAATATTTCCAGGCCTTGCTTGTGGTTCCTCCCAGCTGGAAGAGTTTCTGTGTTCAGCATCCTCAGCTCAATCCAGACAGGTTCCAGAAGAAATCTTCCCCTTTTTTCCCCCTCTCAGTCCTCTGTGGCATGAGTTAAATATTGAAATTTCAACCACATTCCCACACTGTGGAGCCCATGGTGACAGGGCAGCGCTCCAGGGGCTTCCTGCTTTTTTCCTGGAAAACCTGGAGCACGAAACACAACAGACAGAACACACTGAGAAACCTGGCAATCCATGAAAATATTAAAATATTTTACCTCAGTTCCTAAGCTGGCAGACAAACTGCTTCAAGTTCTCCTACAAGGTCCTTCTGTGAGTTTTAATCCTGATTTTTTTTAAAAATTTCTGGAGGAAATGAATGGAATATGGAGGAATTGAATGGAAGAATTTGATGGAAGATGGAAGAAAAGCACCCCAAAATGGTGAAAACATGGGGAACACCCTGCTTAGGACAGAGTATTTTTAGAAAACCCCACACTTTCAGCTTGGCCACACTGAAACCAGGCTGTTTGTGACTCACTGACACCGATAGCATCTCGTTCCCTGCACGGCCTCGGAGCTCCTGAGGAATAATTATAAAACAAAAACACAAATCCAGTCACCAGCACCACCAACCCCACAAGTCCCAGCTCGCCACTGGCCTGCCCAGGGAGGTTTGGCTACCTGGGCTCAAATGTGGCATTTTAATCTGCCTTTTTTTGTTGTTGTTGTTGCTGTCCCAAACCCATTTTAATTGCACACATCCATTCAAAGAGCCCCAAGAGTATTAAAAAAAGCCCATTTTTAACAACAATTTTGTCTTGCAACGGTACAATTTGCAAAATCCAGTCTCTAAGCAGCTCCTTTAAAGTGAATTATTGTTAAAGAAGTAACAGAAATTCAGAAAACACAAATATTCCATCAATATTCCCAAAAACGGGCAACCACAGATCCGAACACATTCCCAATCTTGAGAGAACAAAGTTTTTCCTCAGAAAAAGTTTTTCCTTTCTGCCTAGAGTGAGAAATAGGAAGGGTTTAATTACCAGACATGTGCTGCTATGCACATTTTTATTTACACAGGCTCATCTTATGGTCAGAAAAATTAAGGTTTTAAACCCTCAGTGCAGTTTGTGGGTTGGACTGGATAATCTTGAGAGGTTCCTTCCAACCTAAACAATTCTGGGCTTTTCTGTGAGAGGGGAAAGGGTTTGGCTGGAGCTTTTAGGAGTCAGGCTGGTTAAAAAACAAATATGCAAAGAGGTAGGGGGGAAAAAAAGACCAAACTGCTAAAGATAACCACGTTAAATTCAGTTTATTGACAGCTTTGCTTTCACAGGCTGCTTCTCCCTCTCACAGGGGAAGTGTGGCTGAGGCAGCACTGAAATAAGAGAAAAAATAGAAATAGGAGAAGCTCCAAAGCCAGGAAAAACAAACCATGAGCCAAAAAAAAAAGGGAAAAAGAGAACTACCTACACACCTGAAGTGGTAGAAGCAACAGAGCTCAAATCTCAGCTCGTATTCTGAAGGAAATGTTGCTGGGAAGAGTCAACACACTGAGTTTGAAAAGGTCCAAATCAACCACAACATTTAACACATGTTCTGTGTAACCACACCTGGGTTTAGGCCAGTTTCGAGATGATGTGACCTTGAAAAGTTGTGTCCTTCTGATGGAAAAAATGTAATTTCTCAGACTGACTTTTCAGTAATTTGGCAGCTCTGGGAAGAAACAAGGAGCTGAACTGCCCCACGTGCCAGGGAGCATCACCAGCCTGGAGCACATCCCCGCTCCTGAGCAGGAGGTCACGAGTCACAGACAGAGAAAATCAATTCCTGCTCTGTTTTGTGAAGTTCCCTGGCAGAAAGTTTGGAAATAAATGGTCCCTTCCAACACAAACCAGTCTGTGGTCCCATGTTGGACAAGGTGCTTAATCCCACTTGGAATCCATTCCCTTGGGTTTAACATTTTAGTAACAGTCCCCCCCTCAAAAAAAAACACACCAAAAAAAAAGTTTTTTGAGTTTGTTGGCATCTCCAGAACTCTGGATTCACCATTTTTCTTTTGTTTCTCCTAAATTAACTCCAAAGGATTTTATTCTCCAGTTTGAATGAGGTCACCTCTCAGAGTGGATGAGCAAGGGATTTTTTTTTTTTGCTCACTGTAATTGAGGTGCAATCTCATTGATCTGTAAAAAAACCTTCCCAAAAAAGGTTCAGAACCAACCTAAGATGAACTGTGCTCACACCACTTAAAGGCTGCACCACAAAAATTGGGCAAATCCAGGTTAGGATGTGGAGTTTTGGGAAAAAGTCCCAGAATGCTCCATAGAAATCATATTGATGACACACAAAACAGCAGGATCCAAACACATCCACCTCTCCTCTGCCTTCCCCACAGCCTCAAGCTGAAGAAAACATGCAAAAACAAAGATTCAATGAGCCACAAAGGAAAAAAAAAGCTTTAACTATGCAAAAAGCAGAAAAAAATGTCATATTTAAGATAATCATTCGAGTATCATAAATAAAATTAAGAATGTATTTTTAGGAGGAGGGAAATCACATCAAAATGGACAACCTGGCCCTGGGGAAAACTGAAATAATTCCGGGCGAAATGAAGCAAAAAGAGAAGGATTCCATTGCGAAAGGAGCCCCAGGTTTTGCCAGGCAGCCTATGGATGATCCATTAATTGGTGCAGACAGACGGGTGCTGTAATGAGCAACCCTCGGTGTCAGGAGAGCTCCTCACCACAGATCCAGTTGGTGCACTCTTTGTTAAGCCTCTGCATAGGAGATTTTGTGGTTGTTTTGGTATGTGTAGAAAAACAAAACACTTTCGATGACACCAGGGATGAAAAGAGGAGGGGAGGCCTCTCCTCCCACCACAAGCGCTGGAAATAAAACACAGGCAAAAGGAGCAGTTTGTTCCTGTGGTTGTGGATTTTGATATTATTTATCAGCAGGAGAAGCCCATCCAGTGCTTGCTGGAAAGGATTAATTAAGACATGCACGGACAATTATTACAACCAGTGAAAATCACAAGGAGAAAGGGCTGATTCCCACAGGGATGTTTTTTGGTTGTTTTTTTTTTCCCAAAAACTAAATTTCAAAGTCCCTCAGGGAGCAATGAGGAAAAAGAAAAAACTCATCAGGCTTTAGAATGAATGGGTGGGATTAATTCCCAGTTATCTATCCCAGAGAAATGGGGAGTTAAAACAACAAACCAGACTCCTTCTGGAGGAGAGGAAAATGTCCTCTCAGCCATTCCCCACCCAACGCTGACCCTGAAGAAAGCAGAGGAGCTCATTCATTGCACCTCCCCAGCCCTTTCCCACCCACAAAAGGAGAATAAATTATTCTCCCAACTCCATTCTAATGAATTACTCAGTGGGAAAGAAACTCCAGCGCTGTTCCACTCCTGCACCACACCGTAATCCTCCACATCCCCTATTTCAATTAGGAGCAAAGAGGCAAGATGGAAAGGCAGAAACAACCCAATCATTTCCCCATGATTGTCATGGAATCGTGGAATGGTTTGGATCGGAGGGGACTTTGAAGCTCATCTAACCCCAAGCACCTTGGGCAGGGATGGAGGGACAGGTCTGTCACCTCTCTCCGCGAGTTCCTATTCCATGGGAAGAGCCCGGAGAGGGAAATCCCGCAGCTCCCCGGCATGGGAAGCAGGCAGGCTGCCGGAAAGGCACAAGGAACAAGCGCACCGGCGGCGGCACCGGCATCCCCTCCAGCGCTGCCGCACGGCCGAGGCGCAGCGGATCCGTGCCCGAACACCCGCACCGCGTGCCCGGAGGGATCCGGGGAGCGCACGGACAGCGCCCGAGCCCTCAGCAAAGGGCGGTGAGACACCGGCACCCCCGAGCCCTCAGCGAAGGGCGGTGAGGCACCGGCAGCCCCGAGCCCTCAGTGAAGGGCGGTGAGGCTCCGGCACCCCCGAGCCCTCAGCCAAGGGCGGTGAGGCACCGGCAGCCCCGAGCCCTCAGTAAGGGGCACTGAGGCACCGGCACCCCCGAGCCCTCAGCGAAGGGCGGTGAGACACCGGCATCCCCGAGCCCTCAGTGAAGGGCGGTGAGGCTCCGGCA
>VYZP01051517.1:0-28710 GCA_013400635.1 Hypocryptadius cinnamomeus | reverse complement strand
TTTTTTTTTTTTTACAGTGTTTTTTTCCCAAATATTTTATCATTTATCCAATTTATCAGGTAGGAAGAGGGGAGGAATTTGTATGAAGCAAGAAGGGGAATTTGCTTCCAGAGTGAATGAGAGGAGGGTCAGAGTTCCAGAGCAACATTTAAACACACATACAGTAATTTCTTGTTCAGTATATGTGTGTGTATGCATGTGAATTACATATGTGAACAATACATCTTTTCTGAGGTCAGTGTTCTTCTCTGCAAAGCCCAGACCCCACTTAGGGGAGAAACAAGCCTTGCCAATAAATGGATTCAATTTAAAAGAAACTAGGTGGAAATAATGATGAGGAAATGAGAAAAATAAGCTTTTGATGAAATAATTAATGACCAGTTGTGACACAATCTCACAGCAGCAATCCAAGGCTCAGGGAGATCAGAGGAGACAAATTTCTGCCAGACAATGCTTACTATGCAAAGCCAAGTAGCCTCCTGTTTGCAATCTAAAATCATACCCATATACATGAACTGCAGCTAGTGGTGGCTTGTTTGTTTAAAACTCTCTCCTAACAAAGTAAGAGCACTCCACACTGCATCTGAAAGGGGAGCAGACCAGTGGGCTCTGAGCAGTTCTGTAGCATTTAGGACAGGTCCAGCTCTAAGGCAGCTAAAGCCAGGAAATGGGTGTTTCAACATGTGTGAATTCTTTTACTGCCATTAAACTGAACAGAGCTCTGCTGCTTCCAGATCTGGTCCAAACGACTGAAATTAGTAATTCTTAGCTGGGGGTGTCTGGGCTAGGAAGGTCTTCTGAAGAGTCTGCAAAAGGTGCAAAGGAAAAGCAAGCCTTTTGTCAGCAGGCTTGCATTTGCTGTCACCAAGTCCTCACCCCCCACAGGGGGACTGGCAATATTTTTATGGACCCACAAGTGGACAAAGAAGAAAAACACTTGGCACAAAATATTTTTTTGCAGAAGGCTCAGTTCTGCCCTCAGAGATTATGCTCCTTACCCCAGCCCTGCTGAGCTGCGGGTGGCGGTGTGTTGGTTCGGCTGAGAAGTGGCTTTTGAAGAAAATCTTGCTTCTGTCCCCACTCACCCAAATCTGCTGCCATGGCAGCATGGTCTTAGCAGTGCAAACTGGATTGCTCTGCCCAAAAGCACTTCAGGAGTGCACCAAATGGGCTGTGACTGCTAGAGGGGGTGCTCAGTCTGCATACCAAGCTGCAGATAGTCCAAAACCACCGAAATCACTGCAATGGAGACACGAGGATGGGCACATGACGATTTCACAGCACACTCTGCTTCTCTGGCAGGCATTACCTGTCATTGCAGAGGAGCCACTGCCACCATTCCTCACTCAGCTCCTGACACAAGGGCTGTGGAGCTGCAGAGCCATCCTCTCCCTGCTCAGCCTAGGGTTTGCTCCTCGCACTGGGCTGCTCTGCACATCTGCCATCCCAAGCAGATTAGTGGAGGAAGGCATGCTAGGAGACAGTCCACTCCTAATCACTTCCAGAGGTCCTGTTTCCAACTTGGTCAAGACACTGCTGAGTCATTTTCATGCAGAATGAGTTATGGCTGTGTTTAAAACCTCTTTATTGCCCTTCAGTAATCCAGAGCTCAGTCCTGCGTTTTTAATGTTGCTCTTCTAAAGGGCAGATTTATATGTAAAACACTTTACACTTTGGTTTCCTCCTAAATAATAACTAACGTTGTCCTTATGAGTGCTTTATGACATTAGCTAACTAGTCCTGACAACACCCTGGTTTTACATATGCACAGCAGAAAGCTTGGATGAGCTTCTTAAGTCTGGTGTTTTCAATTCTCATGATTTTATTGTGAGTCCAGGGTGGGCTTTTGCTTCAAGTCTCAGCTTCTGGAAGCACACAATCACATGACCTTCTCACTTTTTTTTTTTTAACAATAAATTTCTAATTCCTCCAGTTGCAGGGGAAACCCTGGAAATGTGATCCTAATGCATTACAAGGCTCAGAAACCAGATGCCAAACAGGAAGCCAAACGCTGTTGCCATTTTTAAATATCCAAAGCTTTAAGGTATTCTAAGGGTCTTCACTCATGTTTTCTGAGCGTGAAAGAGCTCAGCAGAAAGTGAAGCTTCACTTTTCGTGGACACAAAGGCAAATAAAGCCTCCAGGGGTGCTAATATTCTCCATGTCCCCTCTCTTGCTTGCTTGTTTCTGATTTTCATCCTGCATGTGCTTTGCTTTCCACATTGTGAGTAGTCGCATTCCTCACAGTGGTAAAGAAAAACACACAAACAAATCTCTGTTGGAACAGAGCAGATTTTGAATCAAAATTTTACATACAAGTCATGTCAAGGTTTTAAACTCTTTCATCTGTTATTATGTACTGGTAGAGTACACTTTGCATCAGCCTGGGGAATACAGTTCATGGCTCTCAAGGCTACTGTAACACCACAACCATTACTGCTACTGATGCTTCTACTACCAATAAAATAGAATTGTTAAGTAGACTTTGTGATTGTGTTTGTCTGCTTAAAGAGTGGCAACAAAGCCTGCAGTAAGCATTTCTTGTGCTATGGCACTGCAAACCAGCTTTTTCTATGTTGTAGAAGGAGCAGAACAGAAAAATAAGTGACATATTGATTTTGTGTCATGGATTTTGTGTTTCTTTTACTTCATTATTGGTTTTATACTGAACCATTTAATTTTTCCCATTATTTCCTGCTGACACAGTTACAGGTTAGAGACAGTAGGTAGCTGAGCTGACTTTGGGGCAGTGATTTAGATTTCTCTCACTGGTTTTCAGTCCTGTGAAATGCTTGCTGCTCTACATGAGAATCTAATGCTATTTTAATTACACCATGCATGTATTTCTTCTTTAGCTATTAGAAAATCTCTGTTAGACTTGGAGGCCAGAAATTTCCCAAAAGAAGATATTTCCTAGCCTGGTAATCTTAATGATACAAGATGGTCTTGGTATTTATTATCAACCATCATTTTTTCATTTTGTCCCATGCCTTCCACACAAATGTTTCTGTGACTCCCTGAACAAATCCCTTGTTTCTCCACGTTGGACATTTGCCTCCCTCTCACTTCTGCTCAGCTGAACAATATTTTTTTTCTCCTTTAAGCATTTTAATCATGCTCACTGTTTTTTAAACCACTGTCCCCTGTTTGCCCACATGTTTACATGCTGAGTAGAAAAAAACATTTCACAGGTAGAATCAAAAGAAGCAGTGGTTTCCATCCTGGGGTGCCCAGTTAATATGCCAGCACACCTTCCCCTGTCAGACTGCCAGCAGGAGCCACAAAGGAGCTCCCGTGGCAGCCACAGGGAGCTCTGCCACCATCACTCCACTGAAAGAGCTGATGGGAGAGTCAAGTGCCTGCTTCAGGTATTGACCACAAATTTACTTAGACAGCTTTTGTCTAGGAATCCAAGAATTCCTATGCTGCAATCTTCCTAGGACCAGTTCTCTGCCCACTTCCCTTACATATCTGCTTAAGTAAGGTTGCTTTAATTTTGCAAATGTCTTCTATTTTTGTTCCGGTTTGGAGTGTTCAAAGCCAGACAACCCTAGTTTGTGTTTACTCTTGTTAAAGGCAGTCTATTCTACAGGCACAGCAGAACCAAACCAAGACAGACTGCCATTCACTGAAGAGTCGGACATGATGATTTCTGTGGGTCCCTTCCAACTCAGAATATTCTGTATATTGAAACTTTACACCAAGGAAAGTGACCAAGACTCCACTTGATGGATTTGCTAATATCAAACAAGTGAAATACTATCAAGCATGAGACAACCACAAATAGGTCCTTCCCAGCAAGGAGCTGACTCCCTGCTGGACCCTTTCCTCTCTCTCCCAGCTGTAGCAGCTCCCCTTCCAGGAGGGAGAGCTGCTGCTGAGCTGGGCTGTGTGGTGGTGGAGTGGCAAGGTGCCCTGGCAGTGCCTCTGGAAGCAAAGCCAGCACCCAAGTAGGAAGCAGGCTAACATTTTTCTTGGACACTACAAGGCAAGGAGGGAGGGATTTACATGGGGATTTTATAACTGTGCTAAGGGGTATAAGATGGATGGGCAGTCCAGCAAAGGAGATGGTTTATACATGCAAGGTCAATAGCTAACTCAGTGGGATCCTAGGAAATATCTTGCTGAACCCAGGAATGGAGAAGGGACACACACAGTACTGACTCAGCTGGCTGTTCTCCTCTGTGCCATTCCTTGATGGATTTACCAGGTAGTTTTGGTTTGGTTTCCCCTCTCCAGTCCTTTAGAGAGTGATTCCTTTTGTGATGATTTAACACTCACCTCACAATACAGCAACTCAAGATAGTGGATTGAAAGATTCGTGTTGCTGACAACAAGCACATCGAGTGCCAAATGTGCTTTCAATAACTTCCTGCACCAAGCTGAGCTAGTTGGTCACAGGCATCCTCAGAAACACCCCTCATTCCCTTCACCCCCTTCCCATCCTTCATTCCCTGCTCTTTACTGCAGAGCCAGTTTGTTTCCACTCACAGCTTTGCTCTCCTACCAACTACTGAAGCTGCTTAAATGAGCTGCACTCCAGAATTTGGACATTGACCTGTGTTTTACTTGTTTGTTTAGTGAAACTGCCACATAACTGACCCAGCAGAGCAGGAGTTATAAACAAACTTTGACTGCAGAGTGTGTGTTTGGTTCAGCTTTCACCTTGACACAAAGCCTTTGCTTTCTGGAGGAGCAGACACTCTCTGGAGTACCCCAGCACAGTGCCCACCAACCTCTCTTCAGTAAACCACAACCAGAAAAAGGCAGCAAAAAGTCCTATGGCATGCAGGAGTGGTTTGTTCTTGTCTGGTTTTGTTGTTTATTTTATTTTATTTTATTTCACATGTGGTTAACTTACAAGCTGTTTATGTTAATGTGCTTCAATATTGGGCTGTTTCATACCTACATGGTATATAAAGCTGCTGTGAACAGATTAGCCTATGATCTCATTTATGTCACCATAAATCCAAAGTGACTCACTTGAAAACAAAACCTACAGTAAGTCTCCATTAATGTTCCTAATAATTGATTTGTCCTATGGTAGGTTTCTGTTCCTTACACATGAAAATGCAAGTAGTTTGGGGTTTTTTGAGGCAAAATTATTTGTGAAGGCTGTAAATATTGAAATTCATCTAAATATTGTAGTATATAAATTCTGTTCTATTGAATATTTTAGTCTGAACAAACAGGACTTACATTGAACATGTAATATAAAGCTCTTAATCCCTAGTTTAAACTATTAAAAGGAGTCCAACTAAAGTTGACTAAGAATATAGTTATGGTATCAATTCTGTGGTCTGTTGCAAATAAGTGACAACTGTAACTGCCTGGTTAATATCAATGCCAGGAAATGACCACCATCAATTTTACAAAGTTAGCAGTGCCTTTCAGAAATAAGTCTTTCAGGAACTTGTGGAGGCTTCTTATGACTTGGAGGAGCTTTCAGCAGGGACATGTCAGCTTGGACAAATTGACAAATCTTTAAAACTATATGTTTGCACCAGTAAATTCATTCAGAGTCATTTTTCCTAAAGAGCTTCCCTGCAGGGGAGCTATTATACATGCTGTAGCCTGAAACTTGAGCTGGCCAGAGAGTGGAAATTGTGTTTCACAGACAATTTTGAGATTTTGAAATTTGTTTTCATTCCAATTCAAAACAAAACCTCAAAATGTTGAAATTCTCCACAAAGGAAAATTCCACAAAAATAAATAGTTTAGGCTTATTTAGATCATTATAGCACTTTAAAATCCATATATTATATAAAATAAAGGTCTCTAAATTATTTATTTTTTGAAATGTTGGGGTTTTTTTTCTTTCTTCTTTTTCTTTTTTCCCCCAGAAAAATAGTTGGTAAAATGATAGTTTCACAAGCATTTTGATTGTGACAAAATGACATTTTTGGAGGAAAGCTGCTCCATTAGATAATTCTCCATCTGAAGTCCATTAGAGTTCCTATTGCCACATTGTCCAGACCTTTTGTTGTAATACAAAAACTCTACAAATAGTCTAGTGCCAGAGCCATGGTCTGTAACGCTGCTGCTGGTGGGATTCTTGCTGCACATTTGGGCTATGGCAGGCTGGAAGGACCCCGTGGGTGTCTCTTTGTCCTTGGCAAGGTGTGAGCAGGAAGCAGTGGCACTGCTGCTGAAAGAGCTCTCAAGGTATGAGATAGACAGCTTGCAGCTGCTCTTGCTGCTGTCAGGCTCCAAACACCAGAAATCCTCTCCCTGGCAGGAGAGCCAGCAAACAAAGCAGCACTGGGCATTGGTGCTGGCTCCTTGCACTGAAGGGAAATGACCCAAACCAGGAAATGTGCCTCTTCTCTGTCACTAACAGAGCAAAGTCCAAGTGAGCAGACTCTAGGACACTTTAACATATACCAGTGTCAACAGCCTGTATCCCACAGGTCAAAAGAGACAGTGGTGACATGCTTTCAATGCCTCTGCTGAATTTTGGAAGGCTTGTGAAGCCCAGGGTTATGCAAGCAGAAGGGAGTCTCATTTTTCATCCATGTAAAACTGTGATCTATTTGACACCAGAACCAGATGGAGGATGCCTCAGAAGCTGAAGACTGCCCAAAGAGGAGCTTTAGGTAGTGCCATGAGTGCTGGCCACACTGCACTGCAGCAGTGCAGCATTGCAGCAGCACAGGGAGAGCAGCATGAGGGCTGCACTGTGCCCAGAGCAAAGGCACTGAGAGCAAATGCCCTCCTGTACCAGCTGCCCCCTCCTTAGGGGCCTGGGAAAAGTGGATGAAGCTCAAAGACTTCACATGTGCTGCTGCCTCTGCTTCTGATAAGCAAAACTTTTGGTGTGGGTTGCTGTAATGACAGTGGCAGGTAAAGAGGTTGTTGGATGACAAACCTGTTCACACAGGTCTGGTGAGATTCTTGCCCTGCATGCTGTGCCCAACAAGAAGGAGCAGTGTTTGAGTCCCTATTGTATGTACACAAAGCCAGCATGATGTCTGCAAGTGGCACATTCAGACTTGGAAGGGAATTCTGGAATATGCTTTTTTCCTTGGGATATTTCTGAACTGCAGTCACTAGAAAGTGTCATGTAGGAGTCACCCTTACTTGCTGAAAACTTGGTAGAATGTCTGTACAATATTATGGCCATCAAACTATGTCTTAACCTAATTGGTTGCATGTGGGATTAATTGCTTTAATATAAAGAACTGAATGTGCTGAAGACCTGCCAGAGGTTGTGGAGAAGATCAAAGAAGGTCAGATAAAAGGCCAAGTGTAGCTTTAGGAAGAGCAATTGTAAATTGTTATTCCTTCAGTGGAAGGGCTCTTGCCAGCTTCAGGCTGGGCTGTGATCCTGAGGACACAGACTCAGACAGAGCCTGCCCTTGACAGCCATGTCCAGCCTCTCATGGATGGTCCAGGCAGCTGCATGGTTTCATCTTCATCCGGGGCCAATAATTCAGTGTGATGAGCTCAAAATGCTTCAGTCCCCTGGGAAGTAAAAATCTCTCTTGAGAAATGTATAAATTAAGTGTCTTAAACTATTGTCAGAAACTCCATAAAAGCGTCAGGAAAGAGGCACCAACCTTCCTGGTAACACTGCCACCCTGCCATCTCCTGAAAGACCATAACCACTGCAAAGCTGTTGCCATCACGTTGTGCCCACACACGACAGCCCCGCTCAAAGGCCAGGAATTCACTGCATTGTGAAGGGGAACCATTGCAGTTCAATGCCAAGCATGCAGGGTGCAGAGCCCTCGGTGCCTCACACAGGACCTCACTTGTTTTCAGAGCCCACTAGCATGGAGCTGCAGGGCACAGCTCCACCCTGCTGCTCTGTCAGGTGCAGACCCATTTGAGGAACAGGCTCACCAAAGTATTGATGGAATATTTGCATTAAGGTGAGATAGGTTTCTAGGTGAAAAAATGCTATGAACTTATTTTCTCACCCACCAGCCATTTGTATCAGCTGTTCTTTGTTGGTGTAATGCCATCTCAAGGCATGTAAACAGCCCTGCTTAGTGCTCAGAAGCAGTGAGCATCACTGAGTCTGGAACAAGGATGATTTTGGTGCAGATCTTCAGCAAACATCCTGAAGCAGAGCAAAACCTCAGCCCCTGCTCGGGCACAACCAGGAGAGGCTGCCCCTTCTGCAGGGCTGCACATACACAAGATCCAAAAAACTTCAAGGCTCAGTCTGTGCGATGAGAGATGCAAGACAGAGCTTATTGAACAACACAAGATGCTGCCATTAGGCACACACAAGGCAAAGGATCAACCCCAGCACCTGAGCTTCACTTAGATTTTTGCTGCCATAGCTACAATGGTCAGGAAGGGAAAGGCAGTGCACCTCTGAGCAACAGAGCTGTGCTGGCAGGAGCCTGCTGTGAATAGCCAGGTCTCCTTTGTGCTGTGCACCCCTCTAGCAGACTGGGCGTGATCACACAGGAGCCCTCTCCAGCATGAACCTGTCCTTTCCAGATTGGCATTTTCGAGCTTCCAGGGTGTCCCTGAGCAAGACAGGGCAAGGAAGACAGCCCACACTGAAACCTGGAGTGGCACTGGGCACCCTCATGAGGGAACTTGCCTGCATCTCTGCTTCTTGACAGCAGTTCCCAGTGAGGCTGGGAAAAGGCACAAGGACAGGATGCAAAAGCAGAATCTTGCCAGACATCAGGTTTGATCTGCACCAGATTCCCAAATATCTTTGGGGCTCTTCCCATCTTTACACAGGGCTCTGTGTCTGGCCCTGGACATTTTAGGATTGGTCTTCCCTGGTGGGATCTGGATGAATTATCCTATTTGTTACATGTACAAGGAACTCTTGAGATATGCCTAAACACAGACCCTGTAATTATGGTGTGAGTATGTTAGCAAACTAGAACAAACTGAGTTAAGGTATTAGATGGGGCTGCAATTGCACACTTGCTTTCTGCTGCTGCCTGGTCAGAGAGGGCACTGGCACTAAGAGAAAAGCTTGGCAGCATGTGAGAAGAGCAGCTGGCTGGTACAGTGCCTATGTCCCTGCCCAAAGCCCCTCAAGGCTCTGGGAGATAAAGGTTAGATGGACTAGAGCCATTTAAGCACAAGCACACCTGACTGAAATAATGAGCACATTTTAAAGCCTTTTATTTCCTTAAATAACAGTGTGTATTTAGGCATCTCTGAAAGGGCTATGCCTACTTGGCACTCACCAGCCTGCCATGGCTCATCAAGGGCCTGCCTGGACTCATGGCAGAAGCCAGGGCTGGTGTTGAGCACTCCAGAAATTCCTCTCTAGCTCCAGCTCTGTTTGTTTTATTATCTTTGCAGAGCAAGGCATCTAGAAGTCACTTTCTGAAGGGTCCCATACTAAAACTACCAAACACTCCATGGTGCTAAGTGGTGACTCAAACTGGTGTTATTTGTCCCCAGGATGTTTGGGGCAGTCAAGGCACTGTGGCTGGAGTGTCCCTGTGACCCATGCTCGTGACTTGGAATGGCTTCCAGTGACCTTGGCCTTCTCAGCACAGGGCAGAGGTGGCACTGCCTCCAAAGTGCTGGGAGAGAAGTATGACAGCTATGGGTTTGTCATTCCTTTTTTTATTTAGCATCTCACTAATTAGTACTAATGTAGTGAATGAATGCCATGATTAGGACTAGAATGAAGGGAAGGTGTGGGATATTGAGGAGCCTGCTCTGGTTTAAGTGAGGAGCTGCTGTCCTGCAGGGGTGGAAGGTGCAGCTCAGGGCTCACATGCCCAGGTGGGTGGGCAGGCTGCACTCAGTGTGCAGCACTCTGCCCAGAGCCCCAGAGCAGTGTGCTGCAGGCTGTCAGCCCTCTGCTGCAGGCAGGGGGATCAGGATGGATTGATGTTCCTGTAGAGCCTCTTGAGGCTGGCAGAAATCCACTGCAGAGGAGGAGACTGCTGCTCTCTCTGGTGGGAGGATGGCCTGTGCCATTATCATGAGGCTTTGGACTGAGGTGTCCCCTTGCAAATGAGCAGTGTGCAAGACAGGCACCTTGAGAGACTGTCACAGCATCTGCAGAGTGTCCCAGTGACGTTCATCCTCCCCAGCTCCTGCCTGCTGCCATCAAATCCCTGCACCCAGCCTGTCTGTGTCCTTGACACAATCACTGGGGTCCTCCCCAACTCCCAGGGGAGAAATTTAAGTGCAATAAGCAATTTTGTAATGGCCTCTTCCCATTATCATGCCGCCTGATTAGAAAAGAGGGTAAAATCTCTACACAGGAACTTGGGTAAATGCTGTCCAAAACACGACCATGGAAACCTGCCCATGTGCTGGGGTGCTGTGGGCACCAAGCAAGGGAGCTGGGCACTGATGGGGCACCCTGGCACTGCTGCTCGTGGGGTGGCTCAGGTCCCTCCAAGAGATACAGCTCCTCCAGTGCCACTGAGCCAAGTCAGCTCCCACTGAGAAAATTTTACTGCTTTCATCACAAAATATCACCACAGCTACGAGCTGTTCAGCTGGTGCTGCACGTATCTCATGGACTGCTGCAAAGAACAGTTCAATTAAGAAATTGTGAGCCCAATAATGGTCCAGAGGAAGCAGCAATTATGTATCTATTGTCTGATTGCTGCTTTTTTTGCAGCAGGCATGGCTCCTCGACATTAGGCCTATGGAATCTGCCCATTAATAGTAGTTTTAAATGGTCAAGAGGTTACAGCAGTAAGGAATGTTAGCAAAAAATGTCCCTGTGGAGTTTAAACAACCAGTACTTTAGGCAGGGCTTGGTGGGTTACTGTCCCTGCACAAACAACTAGAATGTGAGAGTCTGGGCTGGGAAATACTTAAACTGTTTGGAAAAACTTGTTTTGTGCAGCTTGAGAGTGTCCCTGGAGGCTGTGGCCCGATGCCATGACTCCTGGTAAAGGCTGGGCTGCAGTAACAATGAAGCTTTTATGGGGAAGCTGGAGAACAATCAGAAACTTTTTGGTCCCAAGGGATTATGGGGAGGGGAGTTCCTGGGTTCATGATGTCTGGCACATCATGCACATTTCCACCAGGATTTGGGGGTGTTCTATGGCACGCAAGGTATGCAAATTGCTAAATGTGTTTTCAGTTTTGCTGTGTTGTGCTGTCTTTCTTGTGTGATCATTTTGTCTTCAGTGTAGCCAGAAGACAAGATGGGTTTGTAGCACAAGAGGAGAAGTGCATTTGTCTCACAAGCAGTACTGACCTATGAAGAGCTCATCTCTGATTCTCCAGCATGCTCCTGCCTGGGTGGCTGCAGGATATTCACTAATTAAACTTTCTCTAGGACAAAGGGTCCTGAACAGAAAGGCATCTCTGATGGACCTCCTAACCAGAGTGACCAGAAGAGTGTACATAGAAACCCATTATTGCTAAGGTTATCCTTTGCAGGCTATAGCAGATGGCAGCAAGAGGACTGGAGAGTCACTGAAGTACCCACCCCATCAGTGTTACAGCAGCAACTCAGATTTTTGTCAGACATCACACTGCTGGCAATTAGTTTGACGGCTTTGTTGCAGAAGAGAAGGCATTTCCTTGTAGACATTGACTTCCATTACTAATGATGTTAGCTGCTAGAAAAAACAGGGCAGGAAGGACCCAAAAGCCAAAGGAGAAGTTCAGCCTGAGGGCTGAAGTGCCACTACAGGTCCATTGCAGTGTCTGCTTTGGAAACATTAAAGTGACCCAGTGCCCACTGAAGGCTGTGGAATGATGCTGCAGGTTGCAGTGGAGCTGGGGAGGAGCAGGCAGGGCCAAGGAGCAGGGACCCAGCTCAGGAGCCAGGAGCTCCCTGTGAGCTGCAGGGTGGGGCTGGGCCATGCCCTGTGCCCTGCACACACATGCCAGGGCAGCAGAGGGCTGGGCAAACCCTTGTTTGCCTGGGCAGGGGAACTGAGCCGGGCAGTGAAGAGCTTGGAAGTAAATCTCTTTTTTTAGATCACAGAAATGTGAGTACCAAGCTGAGAGTGCCCAAAGATTGTGGGATTCAATGTGTTTTATTGCTGCTCTTTCCTTGCTCTGGACTCTCAGGGAAGTGAACCAGTGACAAGTGGGCTGCCTTGCTGATTGGGCTCCCCTGCCAGGGTCCCCTTACCCCATTTTGTGCATCTTCCCCCATCATTTGCTGAGGTTTAACCTCAGGCCTGCTTCCAGTTTGGAAATACTGAATGGCCCTTAATGACAGCAGCACAAACAAAACCCTATAAAGGCAAGATTTGTTATTTACATGGGGGTAATTACCACATCAAGCATGTTTATTCACTTCTTTAATAAATTCTTAAGACAGAAACATGTACTAGCTTGACCAGATTCATCTGTGTATATATTTTTCTTGTAGCCATTTTTGCAAATCTGGATAGAAAGAGGCAAGGGATGCCCATTATTTAGGCAATAACTCATGAGCTGTGAGCTTTTCTGCCTGAAATGGCATTTACTTCAGATCTGGAACAAAACTGACTTTATCAATACTTTTGTTGCCTCTTTTTTTTTTTAAGGAAATGAGTAGATTGTAGATGAGTGTTAACTACAGCAGTGTGATCTATTACTCTGACATGCCACAGGAGGAATGTGAGGTCTGTGCCTGTTTCTACTAAACCAATAAGACCTGATCATTATATTCATGGGATTAAAAATCTGCAGAGGCAGATGCTGGTGCAAGCCCGGGCTCTGTGATGTAAATCTGTGCTTCTGTGAGGGTCCTACAAAGTTCATTATTTACTTACATATTACTGATGACAACAAGTTGAAGATTCACACCATTAATTTGAATTAATAGCTTGGTTTCATCAGTCTGATTTACTGATGTAGAGAGGTGACCAGTGGCCTCTGGTTTGAGGTGATGAATCACCTGAATAACTCTATGTGACCAGTATTATTAAACACTGTCTCTGATTCAATATTCACAGGTGGCAAATAGGTTTTCCTCGGCTGTTGACTCCAGCGTAGCTTTAGCCACCTTCTGGGTTTTCAGTGGTCACACAGGTGTAAGGCTCACTGCAGTGTCCCAGATTTCCCAGGAAGGGACTTGCAATGGCTCAGCACCGTCCTGGATGGGAGCCCCCTGCCATTCCTCAGGAATTTGTGTCAGACAGAACATTTTGTACCACGCAGAAGATTTTGTCACCTTCGGTCGAAGGAAGCTGTTTGTGTTAATGCTTAGAGGTAACGTGAGACAAGGCAAGCTCTTTCCTTTGGAACACACATTGAGCCATTGATGTACACAGTACAGTAAATATAAAAAAAACAAAGAATCCACTGTGGCATTTACCCTCACTGCAAATGCATTCCCAAAATAGGATTATTTGCAATCAAATAAAATAGTACTGCTTCTAGGCAGAAATCCTGGGTGTTCAGTGAAGTGTGCTCCTCGGGTTTTTTACCATTTATCAACCCCAACACATTCCTCCCCAATTTTTTTTTTTTATGCCTTCCATTAATAGTTAAGAAAAACCTAGGGAAAACAAACACTCTATTCCTGATTGTTTATTCACCAGTCTCTTAGGAACCATAATTACGTCTCCCAGGAATTGTGTTTTATCATACTGTATATCTTAAAGAGCCACTTTAGGTAAAATAACAAGGAGTGCCTTATGAAGGAAAATTGGATTAATTTTAAGACTTTTTTAACCCTCTGAAGAATGGCTCTTTGTTTACTTCTTTAGTGCATGTGGCAACTTGCCCAAGTAAATACTATGCTGCATAAATACCAGAGATTGGTATTTATGATATTACATAAACACACTGTGAATAATGAGTCATTGTAACAGTGAAGAAGAACATGAGCAACATACATTGCAGTCAATGCACTGTTCCTCATCACAAAATTGAGTGGCACTGAAGCCTTGTGGTATGGAATGACATGAGAGCAGAGAGGACAAAACCTATAGCACTGTTTAGTACATCGGAGTTTAGCAAAGAAAACAGAAAACAGCCAAAACAGCAATTTGGTGAGGTAAGAAACACGGCAGGTGAGTCATCAATATGCAGGGGTGAGGAAGCAGTGGTCAGGTGTATTTTGGGGCTGATTGGCAGAGGGCTCATTGCTCTTCATGCTGCAGCAGCTCCTGCTGCTGTCACAGGGAGCTGAGCCCTCAGGGCTCATTCTCCTGACCCACAGGGATGCAGCTCTGCCTGTGGGTGGTGATGCCAGTTTTTCACTCACAGAGCCACCTTTCAAATTTCTGGAGTCTTAGTTTCTCCAGGTATAGTTTTATTAAATATTTACCTGCACTTCAGCAGCATTCTGTGTGTGCAAGGATTTGTGTGACTAGAAGTGTCACTGTGCCACACTTTGCATTGCTGCCAAATGATCTGGCTCCTCTGCTGCATGGGGTTCATACCTCAAAAATCAAAACCCTAAAGGGAAGATGTATATGCCAGATCTTCTCTTTTAAAGCTAGTAGGGCATTAACAAGGTTTATTTTTCAAATCTGTGTTCTAGTCCATCTCATCCAAACAGGAAAAACAAAAAAAAGGCAAACACTCAAATCCTCAAAGGTCTACTGAGCCCCCACTTTCAGAAAGATGATAAAAATTGCCACCCATAATAAAGCACAAGCCTAAAAACATGATTAAAAAAAACAAATTCCTCCTTCCCTGGAGAAGTCACAGTCCTTGAGGAACAGCAGAGAACTCCCAAAGGCAGAGCATGTCCACAGAGAAGGTGATTGATCCTCCCAAAATTTGAAAGTTTGGGGGGTGCACTCTTCTGGGTGCCACTCTTCCCTGAGTGTGGGTTTGCACACTGTGAAGGAGGGCTGGCTCCTCATGTTTGCTGTGGTTTGCTGCCAACAGTAGGCATTTCCTAGATATGAATAAAGGGATGGATTGGGGAATAACCCTGGTCCCCCTGCCCTCCCACCTGAGAAGATAGCATTGGATATCCCCAGTGGCCTGGCAAAGTTCATGGGTTTATGGAATCCTCTCGGTTACTGCGTGGTTAGTAGCTGTTTATTGTGATTATTAAACCAAACCTTATTCCTCTATTTTTTTCCTGGTTTTACTTCTTTAGTCAAACACACTCGGTTAAATAGAGAAGTGTTCTGGTGTGGTTCTGGGTGCCACATGCTGCTCCATCTCACACACAAGGCCTTACCAGATGGCTGGAGCAGTCATTGGCTTTTTTTTCCCTGTGCTTTACAGATTTTGTACAAAATAGGAGGTGCCACAGGTGATGGGAGAATAGAAGGCTGCTGGTCTGCAAGGAGCAATGTTAGAGGATGTGTTCTGTGCCAGGACCCAAAAGCATGGCAAGCTTTGACATGGCATTGCTGGCAGGTCTGGGAAGGGCTGGGATGCCCTCTGTGCCATGCTGGGTGACAGAGGATTTATGCCTGGCCACCTGCAGACAGCTGCCTGAAGCAATGCAGGTCCAGGCAGAAGGTTACACCTTCAAGGTCTGTATTTCCCATTTTCCCAGAAAAAAAATGAAGCAGTAATGTATACTGGCAAAGTTGAGAGAACAAGAAATCTGATCAAATTTAATCACAGTTCCATTTTGTATTTTAGCATTATTAAATCAGCAGCCCAACGCCTTCAGTTTTGTGGTGTATGATGCTCTTCAAACACATACTGGGATATTGTGCCAAGACATCTCCTTTGTTTGGATTTTTAAGCCATGTCTTAACCAGAAGTTATCTCAAAACACACATTGAGACCTGTTCCAGGCAACTTTAATCTGAATTCTTTCCTCATGTTGCTTGGGGTCTTCTATTCTCAATTCCTGGGTTTGGGGTGATGAGCTGGCAGACTGAGGTCAGCACCAAATCCTGATAACAAGCAAGGCCCATGCAAGCCCCAGAGAAGTCAGTGGAAGGCCTGGGTGGACAGCAGTCATTTTGACTCAGGTCCAGAGATACTGGGAAAATAACAAAGGGGGCAGAAAGAAATAGCTTGGCCAACTTTGGGGAGTTATTTCTCCTGTCTTTTAAAAGGAATAAGTTATGGCCTTTGTTACAATCTATCTGAGAAGTTGTTTGTGCTCCCAGCCAGCTGTGTCTCAGCAATGTGCCTGTGTGATGGAGGCAGACTTTACAAGTCTAAATTTTCTTTTTCAGTGTAGTTCACTACAGGGAGCTGTGAGTCACCAGTCTGCTCTCTAAGGTGCTCCTCTGCCTGGCAGAGAAGTATTCACACCCTTAGCAGAAGCATGAGGGTCATACTAGCAAAGAGTGCTAGCACTGCTCAGGTTGGTTATTTATTCATTTAAATGCATGCAGGTCTGAAGCAGCTTCCACACCTCTGATTGGTTTGTAACTTTTATTCTGCTCTGTCTTGTTCTTTAGTTTGGAACAAAAGGATGCAGACACCATCTCAGTGACAACTGTTTTGCAAACACAGCTCTCTGTGGCACCTACTGAAGAAGAAAACAGAGACAGCTTTTCATTATTTCTGAATGAGTGAGCTGCACACCCAGGATCTCAGCACTCACTTTGCCTGTAGAAATGCACATGAAAATACTGTTCCAGACAAAATGAATCCATGTGGGCCTAGTCCACAGGCAGAATTCACAGTTTACATTTTACATTTTACTCACATTTTACAACGACTGGCATTTTTAAGACATCTTTTCTGTTATTTTTCAAGGACCTTTTCTAATATTTTTTCTAATATTTTAGTTTCTTTTGAAAGCAAAAAGATAAATAAATCTGCAAACCAGACATGGTCAAGTGTTAATTGAAGTTGTCTGACAGGTGGGAAATTGGCATCCAGTTACCAAAGCAAGAGACTTGAATCTTTTCTTGGCCAGTTCAATATCAGATTTTGGGGATCCTGAAAAATGTAATTGCTGTATGGAAGAGAATATGCCTCCCCTGTAACTCAGCTATGCTGAGGGGTAAGAATGATTCATATTAATGATTTTCTACTCCATAAATAATGTTTGTTTAAAAATATTTAAAGATTCTCACCTCAAAATTATGCATGGACCACATCCACAAGTATATTACATTAAGACAAGACATATAACTATGGATGCAGTTAGACAGGGAGCAAAGCAAAATTATTTAATTGAATTTTGTACAGTTCTGCAGAGAGTTAAACATCATTAACATGAAAAATTGCATTTTAATTCTACATTTCATTAAATCACCAGCAAGGCACACTCTGCCAGCACCTGAGGAGCTGAGAACTACCCCAGACAGAAAGTGGTGGCTGCAATGGAAGTGCTGGTAAGTCAGAGGGCTCTGAGGCTGGCAAGTGTGCCTGTGTGGCCATGGGGCCCACATCAGATGTATGGGAACTCCATCCTTCCTGCAGTCACAGGGCAGGAGTGTCACCATGCCTGCCACCCACTGCCTGACAGCAAGGAGGGGCAGGGATGGGTCACCATTCAGGTTTTGTAGTGGCACCATCCCCTTGTCACCTGCCCAGCTGGGACAGGAGGCACTGATCCACCAGTGTCGCCATAGGACACGAAACAACACGACGCGAACACGCTGTTGTCTCAAGGAAGAAAAAAGGGAAGTTTATTTTCTGACTTTAGCATTTATAGATTTCCAAAGGTGACAGTGGATTGGAGGGTGAAAGGGACACCTCTCCAATGACACTGGACAAAAGAACAGTCTATCAAATTTCTCTTCTTCCATAAAAGAATGCAAAACAATAAGTTGTTTACAGAAAGTGTGTAAGAAAGTTTGCTACAAGAATGCAAACATCAGAAGGCTTAGAAAATCTTAAAAAATCAGGGCCACACACCAGCACTCCCTGCTCTGCATGGCCCTGCTCTCACTGCTCTGGGGCACCCAGCAGCCCAGGGCACCTCATCCCTGCACAGCATCCCAGGGCTCCTCATCCATTCTCATCCTCCACAGCTCACTGAGAGCATCTGGCCTTGGCTTGGCACCTCTGTGAGCTCTTGGCTCCTTCCCTTTCAGCCAGATATCTGCTTGGACATTGGGATCAAAGTGCCCCAGACTGACTGCAGGTGAAAGAAAAATGCACGTGAGAATCTCATTGAGAAGAGGCAGACTGATCATTATGTTGTCTTACTTTTCCTGGTATTCCTTCTAGTTGCTGGGCTGTGGTGGGATTCTGTTCTTGAATTTCTAAACAGAAATATGCTGAAAAAATTACTATTTCCCCCAATGCTGTGCAGTCTATCCTTTCTTATGCAGATGTCTGTGAAATTACTTAAGTACATTTTAGCATAAGACCTTTAGACTAAACATATATGAATGTTTCTTTTCCCACTCCACAGAAGCTTCTGTTTCTCTGCACCATTAAGGATTTGCCCCATTTCTGTGATACAGCTCTCCTGCCCAACTTCAAATCATGATAAACAATTTACTGCAGAGTTTCTGAAGAAAATCTTAGTACCAAAAGGTACTAGATAAAAAAAGTACTCAGCTGCTTGGTAGCTGTACAAGAGATGTGATGTCAGAGATGTGTAAGAGCAGCCACAGGTAAGAAACTGCATAATAAACTGGATTATAAATGACAGCAATGTCCTGGATAGTTGATACAGTTGATTTTGCTGAAAATGCTGGAACCTCCAGCCTTTGGACAGTTCATCATGCAATGCCACAAGTCTCAGTGCATTTAAGGAGAACATACTTAGTGTACTCAGGTGTATTATTCACAGAATATTTTCTATAAAATCAGTAGTTTTTCCTAGGAAAAAAGATCTCAGTGTTCTTGTCAGATACCTCCAAGTGAATCACCAGTCATTCTTACTCGCTGACAAGGTCAACTGATTTTTCCCCTATCACCAAATGCTTTAAATTCCACCTGTGATGTGAAGAAACAGGCAGTGTATGCTCTTCCATTCTCATCAGTGTGCTAATAAAGATTCTGCAATTGGATCTTATCTGAAAAGATTAATTGCATTGCTACACGAGTGTAAATAGAATTCAGGTCCATCTCCCATCCCTGTGGCTCTCCATGTAGTGAAGGTTTTTTGGTTTGTTTGTAAAAAGTGTGCATCCTGAAACTGGATCTGTCGATCAGCTTCCATTTTCTACCACTTCTATAACCTTAACTACATTTTTTAAAGAAACCTGAGATCAGCCTCATTGATGAGATGATATAATATGAGTCAGAGACGTGTCGGAGGCTAGAAGGGTGATAGCTGTTCTTCTGCAACCACAGGCACTCAGCTAGGATTATTTATGTGCCATCATTAATGGAACATGCTCAGACTTGAAGGACTGGTGCTGACCTTCCCTTGCTAGCTAATCATTTATACACTCCTTGTTTTGAGTGCTCCACCTTAAGGTTTCTCATGACTCACTTTCTCTCTGCAGTGAGCAAATAAATGCTGAAGGACACTGTACACTTCCAAGTGTGCAACCTGTCCCTCCACACTCTCAGCAGCAGAAGCTCTCCAGGCAGCAGTGCTGTTTATGGTGGTGTGAGCTCAGAGAAACAGGACCCAGAGAGCTGAGGGGATGGTGGTGTTCTGGTTGTTTTGGGCTCCTCCTGGTGAAGGCCAGCCCAATGCTCCCACAGGTGCTATGAGGAAGGGATAAAGTTCCTCTGCCTTTTGGAGACAGGGCATTTGCAAATTTACAGTTCACCTTCCAAAGAGGGAACCTCAAATATTCAGATAGATTACCTTGGCCATAGCCCAAGGCTTATTGAAGCAAAATGAAACCTGATTATATCTCACAGGGATGTGTATATATAATATAAACCATATATAACATGTATAATATCTACAATATAATATACAATTTGTCATGGTATATTTGCAGTTCTTATTGAAGCAAAATGAAACCTGATTTTATCTCATAGGGATGTGTATATATAATATAAACCATATATGACATGTATAATATGTACAATATAATATACAATTTGTTATGGTATATTTGCAGTTCTTCCTTAGCTCTGCACTATACATTAGGTGGGTGTATATGCATGTATACCCATCTATCCATATGTATGTGTGTGTTTGTAAACCATTTTTGTTCATTGCATGTGGCTGAGAGTTCTCAAGGTGACTCAATGGGCACTGGCAGACATGTTTTGTGTCTGAAGGGAGCTGAAAATCGAGGAGAACTGTTTCTGGGTTCTTCACACCAAATGACACTGTGCTGCCAAGGATGCTGCTGGTAATTCTTGTCCTCTTATCCTGGTAACTCTTGTCCTCTCTGCAGTGACTGCTGCAGTGGGGCTCTCATGCTGACATCCCTCACACTGCTTTCAGGACAAATAAGCACTGAGTACTTGCAAATGCTTTGAACATACAAAGAGTGTACAAAGGAATATGAATAACATGTTATTGAATATAGAATAATGGAAAGGAATCAGTATTGCCATTAATAAGACATACAGCACTTCACAAACAAGACAATGAGCTTGAGAAACCTAGTGGAGGCAGATATGAGAGGACATAGGTACAAGAGTGTGCAAGGAATTCCATCTTGCCTTTGTCCTTCCCCAGGAAGCATTGCAGGGAAGCAGTGGGGGGGAAGGCTCCCTCCAAAGAGAGCTTATCTGCCTGCAGCAGGGTTCATTTGGCTGTCAGGTCAGAAGCAGAGGGAAGGGAGGAACATCTTTTGGTTTCTGTTCAGCAGAGGTTGTGGGGCTGGAGCTTAACTCTAAGGGCTTGTGATAGGCCTGGCTGGGTGGGGAAGACATCAAAATGTCACTGCAAAGAAGGAGGGAGATGTGATCGATGCTAGGGGCACTGCTGGTCCCCGGGTGAGCCACATCCCATGGATGGAGCTGCTCCACAGCAGGGAGCAGTGTGAGAAGCAGGGCACCAGGGGCTGGGTCAGGGAGAAACTCAAACTGCAGGGCTGGATGCAGACAAGGATGTGGTTCTTTTAATTCCTTCCCCGTGTCCCATTGTTTCCTTTCCACACAAAATCTTCCTCTGCCACTCCCAGCTCAGCTTTCCTCCTCTCTTTGGCTTTTTGTCCTTTCTGTGCTGTAGGGCCAAGCTCACCAGTACCCACACCCAGTGCAGTGGGGGCTTGCCCATATTGAGTTAAATTTTTTTGCTGTTTCTCCCTATCTGGGACCCATATGTTGAGCAAAACAATTGTAAATGGGATTAGTTCATAACTTTGGCAGGGGGCAGCAGGAGGCAGGCCCAGCAGTGGTTCCTCAGAAAAGGTTGTGTTTCACAGCTGGGCCCATTCCTTGTGCTGGGTGGGCTCACTTTGGTGAGCTGACAGTGTGTGATCACAGCAAGAAGCTGCACTTTGGAGCCCAGGTTAGGAGTGCCCTCCCTGCCAGACAGGAAGGTGCTGGAAAGGCCTGGGAGTCACGAGCACACAGTCAGACCTTGCCTGCTGGGACATAAAGGACATGACCTGTCCTGCCATCAGCCTTTAGAGCCAAGCTCTCCCTGGCTTCAGAGGATGCTTTACATGTGTGTAAGGAACCGTGGCAAGGTCAGGGCTGGATTGCTTCACAGCACCAAAATATGAATTCATAGGTTCAACCTAGAGCAAGGGTTGTGCAACAAAACTAAATGCAATAATATAAAAGCTGGGAACTGGAATGGACTGCAATATTACTGGAGGAAGTACACCAAGAGCCTCACAGGAAAATGACACACAGATTAATGCAGTCAAATTAACCAGATATTTTTTATTTTTTATTTTAATCACAGGCATGACCTTAGAGCTTTCCTTTGCATGCTGAAGATACCACCTTTGACACTGTGAGGTGCATTGCAGGACTACATCTTTTAATGGAAGTTCCCAGGCAACCTGCCAGTGCTCTGCAAACAGATAAATTTATGGTCTTTCAGGTACAAACAGGCATGATTTGTGGTCTGGAGGAGGATGTGGTTCTTTCCATTCGTTCTCCCTTCAAAGCCTTCCAAAGCACACATGAGCATGGCTCAGCAATGCAATTGTCCCAGGACACTCAAGGTTACTTATATACCTTCAGCAAAAATAAGTAAAATTTCCATAAGCACAATCTATTAATCATTCTGCAAAATACTATGTTGGCTTCACTGGTATAACTCAAGATGTCCAGCAACTGTATGCTATATTCTTATTTCTGCTACTAAATCTGTGCTCTTTTGTTACTTATAATAATTTAAAACTCCATAAACATGGAACAGTTTGTAAACTGAAAAATTTCCTCTCTCAAAATTGGAAATGTATTTTCCCATACTGATCTTGCACCAAAATAAACAGTGTTCACCCTGGAGCTGGTCCTGATTGTAAGTTCTTGTGTTATGCTGAATAAAGCTGTGTCTCCAGGTGGTGCAGACAGCCCTGAACTTGCTCTGCTGGCACTGGAGATGGTTGGATGTGCTCCACAGCCGTGCCCCAGCTGGAGAGCAACATCTATCAGAAACCTCTTTGGGTCTGGCAGGGATGAGCAGAACTGCCCTGTGCTCTGTGTGACAATGTGACCACGCTCAGGTGTGCAAAGTCAGCTGCCATCCACATTGTGATATTAGAAAAATTAAAATTTAAAGCCACATCAAGTCCCAGGTGTGCAGGAATGGGTGTGACAAAGTGACAAATACAGTGATTTATAATGAAGCAGTGATTTATAGCCCTGCTCTTTGACTGTTTTCTGTCAGCTCACAAAGAATAATTTGTGGTATCCACACTGAGCCCCCACTTCATGGCATTATTGCTCAGGGACTGTAAACAGGATAAGTTTGGCTACTTTCTAGATTTTCTACCTGTAGTAATAATATAAACCCTCTCTGTACTGGGGAGGGAAAGAGGAAGATGTGGAAACTGCTGCATGCACAATAATATTTCTTGTGTTTAGTTATCTCACTACCTGCTTGGTAATATGGCTTTGTTTGCTTCCTCCATTAAAGGGTCTTAAAATGCCTCATAGTAATTCATTGAAGAGCAGTAATATTTTCATTACTTCAACTGATAGACAAACAAACTGGTATTTAAATAAACAAACATATATGGGCCCACAAAGATCTGTCTCTATTCTAAAATAACCTGCAAAAGAAGCAGCAATTTTCAATGCTAAATACGGGCTAAGTGCTACTGTGAGTTCAGGTAAATGCTGCAAGGTCCTTTGCTTCTTCCAAGTGTCCCATTGCTGCTCCAGAAATGCAGGCTGGAGCACTGAGAGATGGCTTGGCCCTCTTAAGGTTAGCTGCCAGTTTTGAGAAAATAAGGAAGCCTTGATCCAAGGCTCCCAGTTTTTACTGAGGCCATAAAATCACATCTTCCTTCTTGTGGACCGTATTGTCTCAGAAATAGTTTTGATTGCTCTCTTCTACAGCCTTTTTCTGCCTTTGGGATGTTAATGTTGGCATATAGATGTTTTCAACCTTTTTCAGAAAATTTAAATTGCTCTGAAAAGGGAATTAAGTAGGGAAGATTTTCTACAATTTAAAAAATCCAGCACTTCAATACCCAACCTCTAGGAAATGCTTTGTGATCCAAAGTATTGTTGTCTGTCATTGCATTGGCAAGTCTTCCTTTGTCAAAGCCTTTCCACTTTTCTCCCTAGGATATTAACACAGACATAATCATCAGTTAAAGCATCTAGTGAGATAAAACTTGCTTCTAAAACTGGGTTGGCTGGCAGGGACATCAAGTTATTTATCTTGCATTTTTAGTGGTATTTTTTTAAGCATTAATAATTATCCAGATTATTGGTTTTGCCTCCCTTCCAATAATAAGGACAAAATTTGTAACTGTTTGACAGTGATCTTGGAAGAAAAAGAATGAGATGTCTCTTTCCCTGTGTAGGATTCATTCTAAATCCACTGTTATTTCCAGACAATGTTTTCATGTGGCTGTTTGCCCTCTGTCTCCCTGGCTGTATGTTGTTAACCTAAAGATGGTTTGAGAGAATTACGAAGTGGCTCAAACTTTACCCTCCTCAAGGTGCGTTAATGGAAGTATAAATGACACTTTTTCCAGCTTTCTTAATAGAAGTGCTGCTTGCCATTACCACAGCTGATTGTGTCCTTAGACCAAAGCATTTCCAGAGTCTGATTCCTCCAAGCTCTCCAGAGCCACAGCTGTGAGGGCTGAGGCTGCTGCTTGTTGGTACCAAGTTGATGAAAATCTACCAATCATTATTCCTCTGCACAGATTCACCAGAAGTCAGATGTGTCTCCATGGGCCCAAAAAAACAAGAGTTTTTTGCAGGTGTGTGGCTTGGCAACAGCCACACATGAGAGGTCTGGGGCCCTCTTTCTAGCACGACATGGGGTGAAATTTAAATTCATGGCATACTTGAAGTCACAGCCAGGAGGAGGCTTTTGAGTGGTTTTTTTTTAGAAATATGGGTTTCAAATTGTTATTTTTTTATTCCCTGTCATGGACAAGTCCTGAAGGACAGGTAGGACCCTTCACTGTCCCTGCCCTCTCTGAGCACACAGAACACTAACGTGGCAGGGTCAAGCCTGGGTCACACATGGCACTGCCACTGTCAGAGTGTCCAAAGCTCTCCCAAGTGGTGGAGCAGGGCTCCCTTGCCCAGCCTTGCCTTGTGGAGCAGGGAGCACCTACATGTCATTTCAAAGGACATTTTTATTTTTAAACAACCTTCTGTGACAACAGCTGTTACTTGCATAACCAGCTTTTTCTGCTCTGGATTTTCTCCTTGGCAGGTAAGTTAAAGCAATTGTGGATGTAGGTGTACAGCTGATTTCTGCATAAGGAAAGAACCACATAGGCTCTGCTGCAGGCAGGAGGCTGCTCTGCCAGTGCTGCCCCATGCAGCCAGGGCTGGATCACTTGCAGCTGGCACAGCTCCCCTCAGCCCCACAGTGGTGGAGCTGTCTGGGTGCCCTGTGCCAACCCCAGCTCCCTTCAGCTGCTGCCAAATCCCTTGCAGGGCCGCTGTTTTCCTGGTGTCACGTCAAGAACCCTTGGGGAGGTGGTCTTGCAGCTCCCAGCAAGCATCTCTGCCAGGCCAGGCATCCCCTGGCCATGGCCCTTGGCTGCTGGGCCATTGCTGGAGAGGTGGCTCAGGGGCAGGGAGCCCTGCAAGGGCCCTGGCAGAGCCTGTCCTGAGACGCTGCCTCCGGACTCCTGCTCTGCCCAGCTCACCCTTCCTGCCGCCTTCCCCCCGGGGTCCTAACTCCCAACTTTGTTGCTCTATAAACATAATAACAATAATTATTCTTTCATTGGACACATAGCCATCTTCTTTGTTTGCAGGCTTAGATAAATATCGTTCAAATCATGGAGTCTGATTCGTGAGTCAGGACGATGGCAGCCCTCCAAAACCTCCTGCCCATGGAGTGTGTTTGTGTGAGAGGGAGAGAGAGTTTCACTGTATGAAGAGTAAGAAACTGGAAGCCAAGTGAATTAAATACAAAGCAGATAATTATGTGTAATTCATTTACTGACTAATGATTGCACCTTGGTATGGAGGTTCATGAATTCATTTGACTCTGCAAGGTTCTCAAAAACAATCTCCCTGCTACAAGATAAGAGCTGGCTGACTTGTTAACAGTCAGTGTTTACATTAGTGTTATTGTAAGATTCTGCCTTTTTGGCTCATTTTGTGTTTTATCTCATGGCCATTCACTTTTCCTGGGTTCATCTGGTGTCTCTTTGACAGTTTCAATTGCCCAGTGCTGGTCAAGTCTGGGTGTCACTGCAGACTGAAGTCATCATCTGCTCCTGAAAGCCCTTAGACATGGCTCTTCTCTCCCATCTGCTGCAGCCAAACCTTGCCATGGAGACTGTGACTTTGGCAGGGAAGCAGCAGGTCACAGCCCCCTTTTCCCCACTCTGGGGTCCCCAGCAAACTGGCACTCTTCATGGTGTCACCCAGTTGCCACCATAGCCCGATGCCATCAGCACCTTCCAGCCGAACACCAGCAGGCAGCACCAACCTCCACCTAGGAACACTGGGTGGATTTTTGGGTTGAAGACAAGAAGACAAAGCCTTTGATGGGGTGAAAAAGCTTGTGCTAACCCAGTGAAACCAGCAGCAGTGTCTCAGTGTTGATGGCATTCTCAAGACCGCAGCCTGTGTGACGCCACTCACGCCTGGCACTCCCAGACCCCGCTGCCCTGGGCAAGCAGGGCCTGGGCACTTCATCTGCAGTTGCAGAGTGGAGGTGTGAACCATGCCAGGCAAAGCCCCACGCCTGAGGGCTCACTCAGTGCTGCCAGGCAGCAGAGGTGCTACCCAAGGTGACATTTGTGCCAAGTGGCAGAAACAGAAGAGCTTTTGCAGTTGTGCTCTCCATGCAATCGCTAGACATAAGTGGAGCCCTTCTCCCACCCCTGCCTTTCAAGTAAAACCATACACTCAGTTAATTGCTCAGGACCTCTGTGATGATGGTTTGTCAATCAACAGACATTTGACTGGGCCAGCATGTAACTGGGAACCATTATTTTATCAGTCAGTTTAAGCACAGGTACGTGTGAGGTAAATGCACAGCATTTGTGCACGAGGCTACCTCTGCAGGCACTGGAAGATTGTACTTCTCTATGAGAAGCACTTAAAAGACTTAATTTGGGAAGGGAAAACAAGAATGACATATCCTTAAGGGAATAATAAGGGAAAGGGGAAGTTATTTGGTAGTTTGAATAGAGACTATTTAATAAATCATGACATGATCACACTGAAGGAGGAAAACCCAATAAGGTTTTTGCATGCACTTCCTATCACTGCTTGCCATTGTGTGTGCTGAAGTGTCCCACTGTGGAGCTGAGCTCATGGCTGCCAGCAGAACAGAGCAGGGTGGGATGTCACTGCCGTTGCTGCAGGGACACACACTGCAGGTGCCTCCTTCAGCTCACTCACAGCCACCCCTGCAGGGGCTGGCCCTGGCCTTGCAGCCCTCCTGGGCCACTGACAGAGCTGCTGCTTCCCACATCCATGGCAGCCAGATAGTGAAAACAGCAGCAACTGAACAAAGTAACCTCTGCTCTGCTATTTTTGATTTGAGCAATTTGTAATGGGAAAAGCCAAAACCAGCTCATCTCGTTGACATGAGTATTCCCATTGACTAAAAGGCAGTCACCACGCTCTTTAATTTTGAGCCTGTGCAATCCTTTTCTGATGCAGATCTGGCAAGCCAGGACAGATTTCAGTCTGTGAGATACTTGCAGTGTGATAGTGTTTTACCTGTAGGTGGATCTTCATTTTAGATACTGAGATGCAGAGCCAATGAGCTTGATTCACTGCTGTGTTACTCCAGTTTTTCAGTGGAATAACACCACTGAATCATCAGCAAAGCTGAAATAACAAATGATAAAATGAGAGCATTGTGTCAAAGTTTGCAGCGAGTGCATGGAAGTGACTAGCTCCCTCTTGCAGAACCATTAACTTATACAGACTTTTTTCAATTTGAAATGTATCAAAATATGACAACGTGCCTAGGCTAAAGTTTTACATGTCAAAAAAAATTTAAAATTTAATAGAACAGCTAGCGTGGGAACCCCTCAGTATCTCTATGTAGTAAGTAATATTTTCTTTTCATTCAGAAAAAGAGAATTTTTGAGAAGAATCCTTAAACAGCTTCTAAGAAAATGCAAGTTTAGATGCAGTTAATTTCTTTGCACCAGCTGGGCACCATGTAAAACTTAGAAATAGGACAAGCTGAAAAGACAGTCCTGGTTTTTTGGTTGTTTTTTTTTTTTTATTTATGAAAACACTGATTGAGCAGTTGAAAACAACTGAGTAATTGTGAGGTTTTTGCAAGTAATGCTCTGGAAAAGCCAACTGAAGGTAGGAGGCAAGACTGCAATTAGTATTTCTAATTATAAAGTGCATACATAAAACAATGTAGCATCATAAATAAAGGCCAAATGTAAATGATGCAATAGGAACAATAGAACATCATATGAAGATGGACAAAAAAGCCAGCAAGTGAAATACTTATAAATTATCTGCATTTTTCCAATTATAGCAACAACAACAACAACAACAGATAAAAGAACAGTGGTGCTTTGTTTTATTTTACACAACCTTTACAGTATTTCTGTCTCAGTGCTGCCTGATGTTCCTGCCCGTGTTGTAGAGCAGAGTCTGCCCTGGGTGACTCCAGTCAGGGTGTCAGAGCCAGTGCTGACAGACACTGCTGGTGTGGCTGGTGTGCAGCCCATGGCTCAAGCAGCAGGCTCAGGTTAGCTCTGTCCTTTGCCTTCTCAGAGGCTCGTGGCCACTGCCACCACGGGAAACATCTTCCAAAGGCCACAGTGTGAGGGGGCTTGAGCCTGACCCCGCACGCTGCGGGAGCCAGGGCTGTGTCAAATGCCAGCTGTGGGACAGGGGCTCACTGAAGTGCTACAGGGGATTGTGTTCAGGAGCCTGTGGTGTGTTCAGATCACCCTGAGCTTTGCCAGCCTGTGAAATGCTTTCTGCAGCACGTGGGCAAGGGGGAATTCCAGGGCTGTGGAGCATCCCCACTGCAGCACTCCTCTGGCTGGCACCTGTGCAAGAGCACAGCAGGATTACGTGCTGCACTCCTCACAGAGCTGCTCTCCAAATAAAGCCCTGGATGCAACTAGAGAAGGTGAAGAGACATAATACCTCAGGGAAATGTTTTTATTTATTCTCCTTGGGTGCATATATGGCAATCACCCATGCAGCATGATCCAGGATGTTGAAAACCATTTCATTATGTTCTATAAATAAAGGACTGATGTGGTTCAATTGTATCAATTATGCAATTCTTCTAAGTGGTGTAGTCAAGGGTAAATTCAGGCGAAGGGCACTCCCTTTGTAGCTACTTCTGCTCTGTGCACTTCTAGTATTTACCTGCTCCTCATATACCACAGACAGATGAATCTAGCCACTATTATTTACCACTATACCACTGACTCCTCTTTGGCCAGGAGCTTTTCCTATGCACAGATGACACAATGAAATAGAAAATGGAAGTCAAGACAC
>VYZP01051515.1:0-12627 GCA_013400635.1 Hypocryptadius cinnamomeus | reverse complement strand
AGATCAAACCCTTCAGTGTCTGTGGAAGTTTTTTTTGTTTTCTGATTCCCATTCCTCTGCTGCATTAGAGGCACCATGACAATGTATTTGTGATTCCAATGAACTCCTGCTAATTCTCCCACTAACAGAAGAGCGAGCAGAGTCCAGCCTCGTTTGCTGAGGGGCCCAAAGCTCTTCTCCAAGCACCACCCCAAGGAGATCCCAAAGGATTGCTCCCAGCCCTCCTTTGCAGCCCGTACCTCCAGCCTCACTCTCTGGGACACCATCCCGATGTCTGCACTGACGAACACGACGCGCTTGGAGCCCTCGGGCTCTGCCACGATGAAGGCTCGGCTGTAGAGGCGTGAGAGGAGCCCCCCAGCCACCTGGTCAGGGTTGGCATATCCCATCTGCAAGAGAGGAGCTCCATCATCAATGCTGAGCCATTTATTCCTCTCCTTTTTCTGAGCAGATTTGCCCGGGTGTCATTCAACAGCTCCGAGCTGCAACTCTGTCTTGCCCTGCATTCCATGGATTGGTTGGGCTTGGAAGGGGCCTTAAAGCCCATCTCCTCCCAACACCCCCTTCCAACCTCCCACCAGCCCACGCTGCTCCAAACCTCCAGGAAATTTCAGTTTATGTTTGAAGGTGACACACGTTTGGCAAGGCAGAGGCTCTAAGCCAGAAATCCTGCCCAAAAAATACTCCCACAGGATGAAAAATCAGTATTTCACCAACCCCATGAGGAATTCCCCCAACTCACCAGAGGCACCTGTGCCACAGGCCCCGTGCAGTCAGCTCTGCCAACACCCACCAAGTACTTTGCCTCTTCTGCTGTGGTGTTGGTGCAATCTGTAACAACAACAAATGGCAGATTTGGATGCACCAGCGAGCAGAACTGGGGACAGCAGAGGCCAAAGGCTCTGGCTGAGTGCTCTCAGGGGATTTCCAGTGAGCTCTCGATGTGCAGAGGCTGTGAAGGCCTCTGGGGTGGCAAAGCAGGCATGAAGAAGCACCCAGGGAGCTCTCCAGAGGGTCACTGGACTCTGTCAGATGGGTGGTGATGCACAGCGAGGGGAAGCAGCCCAGCATTCCCACTTAAACCCTCCAAGCCCACCAGTACCACGCAGGAACCAAATCCAAGTGCTGTTTGACACAATTCAGCTCAGCAGTGGTAAGAAAGAAGGGACAGTGTGTCAGGAGCTGTTGGGAAAGGACTAGGGAAGAGAGGAGGGCACATCCAACACTTCCTGTGTCCAGTGCTGATGTCCTGGTCTTCCCCCCAAAAATCACAGCAGAGCCAGGTGAAGCTCAGAGAAGGGAAAAGCAGTTCTGAGCAGTGGTTTCCAGGCAAATAATGAGGAAAATTTTTTCCCAAAGGAGATCACATCTCACCCCAGGCACCAGGAAGGTGCAGAAATCCTTCCAGGATGGGCAAACCCATGGAACAAAAGCCATGGGTGGCTATCAAATCATAATCAATCAGAAGGGTTATCTGCATCTCAGGAAATCCCAGAGCCACAAATCACTGCAGGCTGAGATAACACTGTGGGAATATATGAAATATTCCTGTGTGCTTGGCCTGTTCCCACAGCCTTCCCCAGGCAGCTGCTTTGGGATCAGGGGATGCTCCATCCTCCCAGCCTGGCCTTTCCCGGGCTGTCACTTGAAACACAGAAGAAGGGAAACACTCACACTGGCCACAGACTGATGCCATTTCTGTCATTTAAAATGACACCAGCCAACTGGGCCACCCCTTTAGAACCACCCTTCCTCCTCCCCCAAGAGCTCTGACACGGAGGAGAGTCATTTGTGCAAAGCTCTTACAGCCTAAAAACACAAAGTTTTGAGTCCCAGATGTGAACTACATCCAATTTGAGACCAAAATCTGGAAAGTCCCACTGGTGAGATGCTGAGTCCAGCTCCTGACACCCTCATTCCCTGTGCCTGGGGATGGGGTTGGAGGCATCAGTGGGCTGTGATGGGGTTGTGAACCCCCTTGGTCAAGTCCTGGGAGTGGGGGGCTCTCAGCAGGCACAGAGAGGGAAGGGAGGATGGAAGGAAGGGATGGATCCCTGCAGCCAACCTCAGCCCATCCCTGGGGCTGTGCATCCTTGCCCAGAGAGCTGCTGCAGTGCTTGGCTGAAGGGACCACGTGCAGAGATGGTGGTGACAGCTCAGCAGTGACCTGGAGACCTCCACCTGTCCCCCCCTGATTTAAATCCTGCCCTGGGCACCCCCTGGAGCAGAGGGCTTGGCAGGGCTGGGGTGGCTCCACTTGCCATCTCTGGTTTTGGTGAGGAAGTGCAGCACCAGGAGCGCCACGGTGAGGGAGATCATCAGCACCAGGCACACGATCAGGATCACCTCCAGCCGGGAGAAGGAGCACCTGGACCTCTTTCCAGGCATGGTGGGGGCACTGTGGGAGCAGAAAGGAGCCCGTGGGACATCCCAGTGAGGGGCACATTCCAGCCAGAGCTCACATCCCACCCTCAGAGAGCTGTTTGTGCCCCCCAGCCCGGCGTCAGAGACAGCAGCAGCACAGAGAAGGGTGGGAAGTGATTTCTGTTTCAGCTTAGGACAAAAATGTGTCTCTGCTGGCAGCAATCACTCCCTGACACAGGCCTGACAGGACAAATTCCTGACCCTGTGTCTCCCAAGACACTTTTCCCACCCTTCTGAAGAGACCTGGGTACAAACCCCACAGTATTGCACCAGGTCCTGTGTTCTCTGAGTGGCTGTAGGAGATGCTGAAGTTCAGAGCACGGCAGAAGATAATACTGTCACCATAACAAACACCAATTTAGGAATCTCAGCTTCAAGGCCCCTCCCAACCCACACCAGTCTGTGATTATTCTGTGATTAGAGAGGGAAGAACGAGGCAGACAATCTGATTTTCCTGGTGGAAACATTTGCCAGCTCTGGTGAAGCTCCTGCCTGCAGGCTATTCCTCACAGGGAATGTGCCCTGGAACCAATGAACCTGCAGGAAACAACTGCTGGAATGAGCACTTATGCTCCTGAAAAGGTTGCAGTGAGAAATAACATCAGCAGAGAGCCAAGTGGCCACTCAGACTTGCTCCAGGTGACCTCTCTTATCAGCTTCTTTGGCTACAACACTCATGGTCAGGGCTGAATTTCACAGAGCAAATATTTAGTGACAACAAATCTAAAGTTACAGGTTTCCTTCCTGCCCTCTTTGCTCCCTGAGCTGTCCAGAACTATCCCAGCACCAGCCTGAACCACATCAGCATCACACACACCCACACTCCTCACCACCCCACTGATTAAACTGCCCCAAAACCACTGGGAGGTGCAAACCCCAACCCTGTGGCGTCCCAGGGGAATCTCCTTACCTGAGTTCCCTGGCCTGTCCCAGCAGCTCCCAGCTCCAAGCTGGAAAGTTCAGGTGGAAAATTCTTGCTGAGTAACCCCGTGAGTCAAGCGTGGCACAAGATAAGGAGAAACCAATCAATAATTGGAACCCCACAAGGAGGTGATGGAAGGTTTTCCCCTGGTGTGTTTCTGTCAAGCTGCAGACAGCACCTCCCTCTCCCAGAATAACATTTCCAGGACTGCTCTGCTGCTCAAGGAATTTGGGAATGTTTTTTCTTCCTCTGCCTCATCACAGCTTGCCCAGCCTGTGCAATGGTGGCTGGATGTGACTCCTGATTCCCATGGAAGTTCAGTGCTCAAGGTTTCCACGCTCCACTCGAAGAGCTTGGAAACGTGATGGTATTTTAAGTGCAAAATACTTGTTATTAATAACGCACTTCTATTTAACAAAAACTTTATTTGTTAAAACCCAGCTTTTTTTTCCCCACCTGTTTCAAGTCCCAGCTAGGCCTGGATAAATTCTCCAGCTGCTCAAACAGCTTTATCCAAAGGCTTTTGGCACTTTGCTCCTCCCCAAAGGGACAGGACCCATCACACCCTCACATGTTGGTGCAGCGGGGAGATCCAGCCAGCCACAGCCCTTTCTCCCTCCTGCATTTAAAAGCTGGGAGCACCTCTGGCATTTTGCCTCCCCTCTCAGGGAAGGGAAAAGAGTTTCCATCACCTTTCCCATGGTGCATCCCTGATCCAAGGGTTAACATTCCAGGCAGTGGCTGCGTCAGCGCTTCAAGGTCACGTTCAGCGCTGCCCTTTGGCTCCGGTGATTTTTGGACTGGCTGCTGGGGAGAAACGAGATTTCTTGATACCTTATCTCCTGGCTGTAATTCCCAAGGAACCTGCAAGGCCCTGGAAACAGCCCTGTGTGCTGGCAGATCTCCCTGGACACCGCTGTGGGAATGCTCAGTGGGTCCCAAAGCCTTGGGGGGAACTGGAGGGGGCAGGCAAAGCCATGGAGCAGCTGCTCTGCTGGCATGGGAGAGCTCCTGGCACAGGGATGAGCCAGGAGCAGGCTGGGCAAGAGCAAGAGCTCTTCCTGCAGGTGGAGCATCAGGAAAAATTGATTAGAGATTGAGTTTTAAGGAATTGTTCTTGGGATGGAGAGTCCTGCCAGCCTCACCCCACAAAATGCAAACAGCTGAGGACAAGTGGCTCTGTAACCACCTGTGGCTGGGGGTGGAGGAGGGAGAGGAAGGTTGGTGACAGCTCAAAACATGCCCTGGGGAATATTTCAAATTGTTTTCCTGTTGAGGTTCTGGGGACCCACAGCTCCCCACCTCCCCCAGGTGATGTGACAGGCCCAGAACTGCAGAAGCGAGGAGCTTTTTGGGCCAGAAAAGGCACTTTCTGGGCTGCAAAGACCTCAGCTTAAGTGCTAAGGGCTTGGTAAATCCCTCAGAATGCCTCCCTGCTTGTGGCAACGCGAGGAAGGTGAAAAGTTCCCACAGACCATCCTCCTTCCCAAGACCAGGAGTCCTCCAGCTGCTTCCCGGTGCCATTTTGTGCCAAAGGAGTCTAAAGAAAGTGATGTTTCCTTTGCAATCTTCATCCTGCTGAGAAAAGGTTCCTCCCCATCACTGCTACCACAGGACTGCTCTCTGTGACCTCCCCAGGGGCTGCAAACAGCCCAGGGATTTCAGGCTCAGCAGGAGAAGGGTTCAAACCCAGCTGGGATGAATGGATGCACTGAAGGAATCAGGCAAGGCTGACACGAGGGAAACCACTCATCACAGCTGGCCAAACGTGCATTTCTTCCCCCAGTGAACCTTCTGCTCCCAGATCACTATGAAGGAGGATTCAAACTGCCTCTATACAGGAAAAATAAAATGAAGTAAGAAAACTGGCTTTGAAATATGAACCCATGAAGCATTTACTTCCCTTTCCTCGTTTTTCAGTTCCACATCCCTCCCGAGCAAGACCAGATCATTTCAGAGAAGTGGCCCTTTCCTACAGCACCCAAATTTCACTTTAAAACCAGCATTTCCTGGTCTCTTGGAGAGCTCCCTTTCTGTAAACCATCCAAGCTGGGATTGGGTAAAACTAAAACTAACTGGGTAAAACTAAACTCTTCTCTTCTCTTAAAAATGCTCAGGCCACGATCTTCTCTGTAAACTTTCTGAAATAAAAACTCTTCTGATGGGCAATGAAGAGATTGAAAATTAATTTTTAAATTACTTTTTTTTTTTTTTTAATTAAAAGGCCTGGAAGTATTCCTGAAACTGGCTGCATGAATCCCCCTTGTTCCAGGGGGGGAAAAAAATCCCTTTTTTCCTGAGAAACCACTGTAATGATGGGCAATTCCCCAGTGTCAGGGCTACACCCTGCAGGACAGAAACCTTGATTCCTGTTTGCTACACCCTGGCCAGGTCCTGAGCAGAAAATTAGAACAACCACCACCTGAGCATGAGCAGGTGGCTGGTGCAGGGCTGAGATGTTCCCAAAGCTGAGATCTTGGGTGTAAGGGACCTCAGAGCCCTGACAGCAATGAAGAGGCCTTTACATAATGCTGTTTATTTAACAGAAAATGGCCAAAGTCCTTTCTGCTCGGGGCTCAGGGTGGCAGGAGATAAAAGTGTTTGCACAGAGCTGGCAGCAAGAACCCTGGCAGGATTTGGCAAGGACACACCAGGGCTGCTTGATGTGAAAATCCAACACCACGTGGATTTTCTTCCCTGGTCAAAACACACAGCCCTACTCCAAGCAGCAGCTGGAAGTGGAGCACTTCTTTGTGGTGGCAAAAGGTGACTTTTGGGAAAGTCAGGAAGGGCAGGTTGAATGGAAAGGTAGCAAAATTGCAGTTTCTGAACTCAAAATCCTGCACAGGTCACTGAGTGACAGCTGAGCTGAAGGGATACCTGGCAAATACAATTAAAATGTTGTCCTGAGGGGCATTGCCTTTCCTTCCCCACCTTCTCTTGCCTTGCCTCAGGAGCAAGAACTCTCCTGCCCTTCTGGAAAACCAAGTCATGGTGACTTTTTGCTGCTAATAATTTATGGCCAGACATGTGAACACCCCAAAATTCCCCAGGTGATGTGCCTTAAATCCCTCCAGGGGTTAAAGCTTCACCACAAATAGAGAATATTTTGCCATCCCTCCTCAGAAGAAGCTGCAGCAGCAGCCCCAGGGACAGGGCACTTCCCTGGGATGTGGGAGAGCCCAGGGAAGCACCACTCCCAAGAAGAGCCAAGCAGCACATGCCAAGGTAAAAAGCTCTGGCACAAAACTGGGAAAACCTCAAAAACAGCAATGCAGACTTGGGCATATCCAAATTCAGTCCCACTGGGGGTTTTTTTAATGGGAAAAAATGGTCATAAAATGAATAAGGTGGGCTGCTCTGTGTTCACCCATGCCAGCAGGGGCTGAGCTGCTGCTGCTGCTGCTGAACACAAATGATGGGAGCCCTGTCTGCTCCCAAACCTTGCAACACCTGCTCCTTCCATCATCTTGGAATCAGAGTATCTTGATCTGGGAGAGACCCCCAGGGACCATCAAAATCCACCTCCTGGTCCTGCAGAGTGCCTGAGAGTGGTGTCCAAACATTTATTGATTTAAACAAAGGCTGCTGTGCCCAAATCCTGGTTCTCACTGGCATTCCCTGCCCAACCTGCAGCACACATGGACAGCCAGGGGCAGGAGAGGCATTGAGAGGATGCAAAAAGAAACCACAGAACCTTCTGGCAAACATTTGTGGCCAATAGCTGATGAGCTGGACGGGAGAAGTTGCCAAAACAGGAATTTGTGGCTTCTCTTTGGGCAGTGCTCTGATCCACTGGCACCAGGAAGAGAATGAGCACCGAGCTGTGTCCTGAGGGAAAGCAGGAGGGGGAAGCTGATGGGATTGATCTTTCCAGAGCACAGGAAAGCAAAGGGATCGCTGCCCTTGCTCTTGTGCTCCTCCACCACCTCCCATCCCTGTATTTATGGGTGTCAAACCTTCCCCACGTTCCTGGATCCAGCTGGATCTCGGCAACATCAGTGCCCACCCTCCTGGCAGAGATCCCGGTGTGCCCAGCTCTTTCTCCACCTTGAACCTTCCTTTTCCAGCCTTTTCTGGTGCAGACCCCTCTTCCCACTTTCAGCCTCCTGGCACCTGCACTGGCCTGTCCAGGTTTGTCCCTCCACACCCAAACCTGGCTCTGCCTGTCCCCTAAAGACACCCTCAGTGCCCAGCTGGAGGCCACGGATGGTTCCACTGGGAGATCCACGAGTTCTGTGGGATTGGGGCAGCACAACGCCAGATTCCAGCTTTTACAGCCTTGTAGTTTGCTGTGTCCACCTCTCTGATGGGCACCAAGCAAAGAGGAGCAGCAGGAGCTGGGAGGGAGAGGCAACAGTGCACCAGTGCCCAGGGCAAGGGAATCACTTCGGTGGTGGTTCAGCCTCTAACTGGGACAAGATTGTCCCTGGAAGTCACCCAAGGATCCCAGCCCAGGAACACAGAGCTCACAGGCCAAGTGATGGCAGAGGAGCCCCAGCAGCCCTGGCTGCTTTCCCCAGACAGCAGAGGCTGAGGGATGGCTGTAGGTGGATCTTACCTGAGGTTTGGGGGGGAACACAGAGGGAAATCTGGGATTCTGGCCATCAGCACCATGCCCTGACCCCGAGCCACGTCCCATCCCACCCAGCCAAGGCAGCACAAGCTCCACAGCCTGGACTGAGCCAATGCACAGCAGTTCTGTCCCAAACCCACCCCTGGGCCCCCTCCTCCAGAGCCAGCAGCCCCCATTCCCAGGCTCCCTTCCCGAGGCAGCAGCAGGCCCTGCCCGAGCACAGACGGGACCGTGAGAAGCCAGAGCCATGCAGAAAGTCAGACACCACAAGGCAGAGTTGAGCAGATTCCATTTAATGTCATGTGCATATATATCCATACATTTACTTATGTCAATGGTTCGGATGTGCGTGATGCCAGGTCTTGAAAAATCTACTCCTCGGGTTACGTCTGGGAGCACCAACTCGCTCAAAAATCAGCTCAAAAATCAGCTGGGCTGGGCTTGGGCTGTTGAAAATCCAACTTTTAGCCCCAAAAAGCCGTGAATTGAAGGCAGAGCAGAGCCCTAAATTCCTACCCAGCTCTGCAAATGCTGTTGCAAAGGGCTTGGCCAAGGAACCCCTCCCTCCCTCCGTCCCTCCTTCCCAGGGAGACAGAACTGATAAGGAACGAGCTGCTCTCCTTCAGCATCCCGAGGCAGAGCAGCAGAAGCAGCACCCCATCAGCTCTCCAGGGTTTTGGCCAAGGCTGAGGAACAGGGCAGAGAGGCAGAGATAAAACATCCCCAACAAAAAAAATCAAAAAATAAAAAAAGAAGGAAAAAAAATGACACTTTCACCACCACGGACGCACAGAAATTGGCTTCTCTTCTCTTTTTTTTTTCTGGTGTCCAGGGGCCAGCACTGGCAGCTCCTGGGAGAAGGGATGCCCACCCTGGCCTGTGCTGCATCCCAGCAGTTGCAGGGTAGATTTTTCAAGGCCTGGAGATGGCTCCCAGGAAGGCTCCTCCCGCCCGCTCGGCATCGATTGCATAGCATTTATTTCACATAAGGCACTGGTTTGCCCAACAGCAATTCCACATCAATGCAGTTTCCATACAGTCCTCACAGGATGGCCTACAGTGCAATAACATCAACTTAAAGGCAAGGTTTGGAAGAATAAACCCAGCTTTAAATTTCAACTCAATATTAAGAAGATAAGGGAAACTACATTTTTCAAAAGCCTTTTTTATTTTCCTTCACCATTGTTGTTTTACAATACAAATATCACCTTGTGAATACACAAAAAACCTACAGAAGATAACTCTGCTTCACGTAAAATACAGAATGGATATATATATATATATATTTATATATATATTTTTCTCTTCTTCATTCTTTTTTTTTTTTTTTATAAAAACTATTTTTGTTCTGCACATTGGCAAGTTTAGGATAGGAGACTTCCCCAAACATACAGTATGTATGGTAGGAGTGGAAACTTAGAATTACATGCAGTTTCTGCACAAATATTTTAAAGAAATAGATTATCTTTGTTGTTTTTCAACAACACTCCGACAAGGGGATGGAGAAACCATTCATAGTTCACTCAGTGATCATTTGTAAAATTCTTAAAAAACAGGAATTCATGGCTGTTTTGCTTTTCAAAACCCAGCTACCAAGTAGACAATAAAGTGATACTTTTTTAGCTTGACCTGCCCACAATGTGTGAGCAAGGTCGGACCCTTTTTTATTTGGTGGGGTGGGAGGTTTTTCCCTACACGTGGCAATTTCAACATTATAAGCAAATTTCCAGTTTAATTTAGCTATAAATGCAAAAATTAGTAATTATACAGTATATATAATTCTGCTTTCATGGAATACTTTATTTTAAATAAAAACATTTAAGACTGCCTACTGACCATACAATCAAGACAAGAAAGGCACTAGAAACATAGACAAATCTCTCTCTCTCCCAAGAAACATTTTCTTTAAATTTTTTTAACTCTCTATTCTCTGACATGTAAAAATCTTTTTAAATTTAATTTTTTTTTCATACACATTTTGAAAAATAAAGTTAGGAAATACTTAGAAAATCACTTTACATTTTTTCTCTTTTTTTTGGTTTTTTTTTTCTTTTTTTTTTTTTTTTTGCACTTTTTTGACACAGTCAGTCACTGCAGAATCTACAAAATCAGGATTTACCAAACCTTTCTGTGTCTATCATCTTATTCGTAGCGTGGTGCAACAGGTAGAAAGATTTCTTGATTTCACCCAAGGCAGATATTTAGAAACCTTCATATAGTCATTTGCTAGAAAATGGCTTACAGCCCAATCTTTGGGGCAAGAGATATGAAAAGTATGTTTTCCCAAGAAAATAATATGCTTTGTTCCCAGACGTGACTGGAAAGACCAGAACTTATGATATAAAAGCTTTTCATCTATGTTGTCGCATCATATACAAAGGAACATGGTGATGGGCAAAATGCAAATCCCAACTCTATCAACAAGAAATGTATAACAGTGCATGATCAGTTAAATTCTCTTTATTGTTGTCCAACGCAGATCCTTTGGAGAGAAAAAAAGATCACAGTGCTTACCAGGTAACTGAACAGGTCAGGTCCAGGGAGCTGCTAAAGAAAGGGTTAGGGAGCGGTGGGTTTTTTGTTTATGGCATCTTCTCTTGGAGTTGTGAGCACTTGGGACAGGTCCTTTGGGGGCTCTGGTGACGCTGTTACGTGTCACTCACCAGGCGGCTGTACTTGACCTGCCGGCCCCGCGCCAGCGCCGGACACCGCAGGGGCCAGTGGTAGGAGCGAGGTACAATTCCTTGGACATTCTTCTCAAAGTACTGGAAGGGCTTGTACCACCAGACCCTTGCAAGGAGGTTCGTTTGGGAAGCTTCTTTTAGCACCTGCAGGGGTGGGGAGGACAAAAAGAGGATTGCTGAAGGGCAGGTCCTTCAATCGCACCACCGTTCCCCCGTGCTCTCCTGCTGCTCCCAAAATCTCACCTCCCAAACAGATCCCAGCCTCCCTGCACACACCAAACCCGCTCAGCCCTGCCTACAGGACCTCAGTTGTTTGATGGGCCCTCAGGAAAGGACTGAGTGGCCCAAGGACGGGTGTCTGCTCTACTTTGGGGATGAAAACGCCATCCCAAAGCAGGATGTTCTGTAAGCATGTCCCAGGTTGCCTCTGAAATTCCATGGGGCTCAGGAATCACTTTGGGGCCTGGCTGTGTGCCTGTGGAGCTATGGGAATACATCACACAGACTCCATTTTCTTCATGGAGGAAAAAAGCCCATTCTTTACTCATATAACTCCTTTTTATACAGTTTTCCAGACCTCGTGTGTCACTCCAATTGGTCAGGAGCTTTCTTGCCAGTTACTTTTTTGGTAATTAACAAATTGTCACCCTGTATTGATTGGTCACTCAAACCCCTGGTGTGTACATGTAGGAAAAGTTGTTTGTGAGAGATAGTTTTCACCTGTGTAAAACCAGTTTATACAGGTGCTGGTTGTTTTTCACCCAGGAATAGATTGTTGTGTTAGGGAACTGCTCACCCCAGGATTGCTTTCACATGGGGACTTGCAAAGGGCTAGCTTGATTTAGAAGAAATGACAGGCCAGCCAGAACAGGCTTGATTTTATAAAGCTTTTCTTTATAATTTTTCTACCTTACTGCAACATGGAGCCACGAGCAGGGCACGTCCCAACCCATCTGGACTAAGTCAGAACCCTGCCCTCCACACACTCCCAGACTGCTCCCACCTGCCTTTTGCTTCTCTCAGCCATGAGCAAGCCCCAGCCCACAGACCAACCACATCCAACCCCCCTGCTGCCTATCATCCATGCCAGAGCCAGGGATCCCTGTATCCACCCCACCAAGGGAACACAGGAGCACAGGGCTTGTACACTGAGCTTCATCTCCATGTCAAGCTCGTGTGTCAAATAAATCCACTGGCACAAGCCCCAGCAGGAGGAAGGAGAGAGCAGCACACCAATGTGTGCTCAGGGAAGGAGCCAGGGATTGGCATTTCCCAACATCCTGGCAGCTCAGGGCAGCAGTGCTGAGCCACCTCCCCAAGCACATCAGGCAGCAGAAAAGGAACATTTCCACACCAAGGGCTCTGCTGAAGAATTCCTCAGCAGGACTCGGGGCACTCCTGACTCCAGCACTTCCAGCTTGGAAGTACCACTGCTCTGAGAGCCCAGGAGCAGAGTGAAAGGGTGGAATCCTCTGGATTGTGTGTGGAATCCTCAGCTCTTGTGTGACAAGAGCTGCAGAGCGTGGGCACAGAACACAGTGCCTCCCAAGCTGACTGAACATCAAAGGGCACCTAACTGGCAATCAGGCACTTGGCTAGAAGTGCACCACAAGGCCTGGCTGTGGGGTATTGCTTCAGGCAGCACCAGACCAGTGGAATAATGAGGTGGGAGCAACAAGGCCCTCAGGGGGCTGGAGCCAGATGACCTTTAGGGCCCCTTCCAGCCCATGGTGATTCTGTGATAGGATCTAAAAATCTGCACTGTCACAATATAAATTCATCTTCTACCATTGTAGGAGGTCTTTCATACACATAATTAACAGCATATGCCACAGATAAGCAAAACATCTTTGACCATGAGCACAGACAATATTTGGACACCAATATGCTGCTAGGGACCTAAAAATGTCTCTTAACTCCCTTGTCCACTATCCATGGGAAGGACTTGTGCATTTCCTCTCAGGGAATCATGGAACATGCAGAGGTGGAAGGGACCCACAGAGATCACTGATCCAGCTCCT
>VYZP01051514.1:0-13506 GCA_013400635.1 Hypocryptadius cinnamomeus | reverse complement strand
GTAGGGGCTGGTATTTTCATAACTGCTGGGTGGTGTAAGATTTGGACAGGTAAATTGTTCCACAAGGAATTGAGGCACGTAGAAATGATGCATGCAGTCAACCTTCCCTTGTGAGAAACACTACTGTGCAACCTTCTGTGAGCAGAGAAACCAGCCAGAAATAGTAACTGCTTAAAGACCTCCATTACATTCCCTAAGCACAATCTGGCCAAAGCCTTTCACAGTTGGAGCTATTTTCTCTCGTATAGAAATAAGCTATACTGTGATATGGGATTTCTTTTTCAATTTGTATAAATCTTACAATGCCAGGAAAAAAATAGGTACAGCTGTAATTGTGTCAGATGCACAGCTTTTATGCAGAGACAACTCTTTTGTTTACACTAGTTGAAGTCCAATAACCTGATAATGAAGCATGTTTATTAGCACATTTGATTTAATCTGGCAGAAGAATCAGAATCCTCAGTTCCCTTATCAGCACTTTTAGTTCAATCTTACTTCTTTTTGTCAAACACTGTGCCCAATTTGAAGCCATTGAGGGAAAAGAAGGCACAGAAACCTTTGTTTTATTATACATATAAAATTAGGGATATATAAATATTTTGTTATATCTAGAGTCTGGATTAATGTTTTAAAAGTTAATTTAACGTTTTAAAATTGTCAAGCGTGCCTGACAATTAAAAACTCTCCCAGAGTTCGTGGCAGCAAAAATTGAAAGCCACTTTCCTCTGCTAAAATAAAACCATCCTTATTTTAAGTCTAGAAAACTTACTGTCTGCTATTGGTTTTTGGCATGTATTTTGACCTGCTTTTTCTTATACATTCTGCAGAACATTTGTGCTTACGTCTTCATGCCATTCTCTTTCATGATGGGAGTAGACTGGGAAGATAGTTTTATTGTTGGTGGACTACTAGGTTACAAAACTTTCTTCAATGAATTTTTGGCTTATGAGCGCCTTTCAAAACTGATTCAAAACCGAGAAAAGGGTGGAAGCATGTACATTAATGGTGTGAAACAGTATATGACAGTAAGTAACATTTTCTGTTCTACAGATTTATTTGATCAAATACTTCAATGTTGAAACTTGACTTATTTTTTAATATGAGCATAAAATGGTTGCATATTACTCTAAGATGTGTCTTTGAGCAACAGAGTTCAGTTATGAAAGTGCAGCATTGCTCTGTGCAGTTGCTGTGACTGCCATAGCCCAAGCTGTCTTGAACAGGGAGTGGGTTGAGAAGGGAGTGGGTTTGGGGAACATGCAGTGTCCCACAGGACACCACACTTAAGACAGAGGCTGTCTTCAAGGCGTTTCTTCTTACCTGATTCTCAGTACTTCTTTATGGCCTACTTTCCCAAGAAAACCATGAAGAACTACTTGAGGATCCTCCTGCCCTCAAAGGTTTGTCCAAGCATTAAACTCGAAAAGAGGCATCCAGCAAACTCTAGCAGGTGGCATTACTGGCACACCTTTGCTTTAGGCTGTTATTGCTGGCACAACTTTGCTGTAGGCTACAGATTATCACTGTAGAGAAACCCTGAATTTGAAAGTATTTTGTACAGCTCTTGTTTGCTTCTTTGAATCAGATGGGATGCTAATATTAAAAACCAAAACCAAATTCCTGACCACTTGCATTCCTGACTAGCAGAACATATTTCACATGTGGAGGTAGAAAGCCAGGTGGTCTGATCAAATCACCCTTGTCCGAGCATCCATTACCAGTGTTCCTGAAATTCCAGGCAATAGAACCCTGAGCTAAAATGATCTTTGACGTGCCCTGCTATAGCTGTGCTTCCTTCTACTACATGAATATGACACTGAATTCCTGAATGAGTGAATAAGGGTATTTTAGTATGGAATACAGCCTTAAAACACAGATCCTAAGAACTCTATTTACTTTTTTTTTTTTCCCCTGCATGAGATGTCACATAGAACTTTCACATTCACTTCTAATACCTATAAGGAGCTGTGTTAACTTGCATGGTGAAAAGCTCTGAGAAACATAAAAAATTTCAATTCATAATGCTGGTAAAAATTGGCTGATAACACTTATAATTACAGTACAACAGTTCAGGTGAGGGTGTGCTTGGCTTCCATTTTTAATTTCTCTTCAGTTTCAGAGCTCTCTAATTCATCCACACAGATATTCTCTCAGACTGAGCAAACAAGTGTCTTCACCTGAGTCATTAATTACATGGCTTCCTGTTTTCAGAGCTAGGAGAGTGCAAATGAAAGCAGGGTACACAGAGCTTTTTCTAGGAAAAGCTGGTAGAGTGGGTACTTGAAAAACATTTTCCTGCATTTGTACAGATTGATTGAAAGTATCTACAAATTGATGTTCATAAAAGAGGAATTAAACCAGAGGAACTTCCAATAAACAGGAAACCTGCTGGAACATTCACTCATTTTCAGCTTGAACCTAAACCACAGTAAATAGGAATTTGGAGCTGCCAGAGGGACAAAAATCCATTTGCTGAGATATGTTGCCTCCTTTCTCAAAATGTTTGAACTACATTTATCTGCAGGCTTGCAAGGTTTGTAGCCTGATTTCACCTAAAGGACCATTTTGTGTCCTGTGGCCTTTGCCTCTGGGGAGGCAAAGGGCAGCCTTGGCTCTACTCTGAGTTCCAGGCTTAGTTGGTGTTACCCGAGGGGAGAAAGGTGGCAGAAGTCAGTACAGAAATAAGCTGTTCATGGGGATTCCAAAATCATAATGTCCCTCTCTGCCTGTCAACACATCAATGTACCCACTTCCTAGGAGACCAATTTGTCTTCTTTGCACAGGGTGGAGAATGCACAAAGTAGCTTTGTATATAGAGCCCTCCGCTTCTTCAGGGTCAAAGAATTCAGGGATACATACCAAAACTTGAGGTTTCAAAAGAGTTTTATAGAGGCATCCAACTGTAGAAAAACAAGTTGAGTTATAGCTCTCTGACTCATACTTTCAGAAAACAGCAGTTAAATTGCCACTAGTAAGATAAGATTTTTTTTGTCTTTAATTACTACTACTCACTTCAAAAAGGCACAACAATATATGTGAAAGATAAAATCATCGCATAGTTTGTCAGTCCTCATGTGAGCAGCAGGTATAAAAGCCTGTGACTTTCAACAAGGAAACAAGTCTACCTTTCTGAAAGCCACACCTTGGGCAGCAACCGAGCAAAACAGTTATTTTTGTGCTCAGAGCTGCAATGCCATGTTTTCAGACCTTTAAATTACAATGAGCTGTTTCAAACCACTCAGAGGTTGTGTCTTTACTTTTCAGGTTCGCTCTGAAGTCATCGCCACCTATGCTCTCTGTGGATTTGCCAACTTCGGCTCCCTGGGATTGGTAATAGGAGGCCTGAGTAAGAACCACTCTCACATACAATTTGTTTGTCAAGCAGAACCCAAAGAAAGCACCAAAAGGAACAGGCTGGGAGTGGAGCTTAGCAGCATCAGGGGCTGAGCAGCTGCTCATTGAGTAGCCAAAGCCTGGCACTCAATTGTGAATGGAGGGGCACCCAGAGGGGGTACAAGCTTTGGTGTGGAAGTACTGGGTGAGGTGCTGAAGACAAGGGGAAGGAACCAAGCCCTTCTGATAGGCTTCCCTGTTTAGACCTCAAACATGAACCTGAGCTACTACCGCCCACGAGCTTCAGGAGGAGCAGGTCAACTCCATAGCATGCTGTTTTGAGAGATGGATTTGGTTCTTTCCTGTAAAAATATCACATGTATGCAGTAGGTTTATAGGGAAGGAATTTTAAAAAAAGGTTTTCAGATCTTAGTGGAAAAATAAAAAATTGAAAAATTATCTGAGTTCCTCACCAGGCAGCCAGAATTGCTGGCAGTCATCTTTACTCTGGAGCCACAGTGGGCTCAGCAGTGTAGCAGCATAGAGAAGCAAAACCCAGCCATGGGGCCAGACTCTTCTGAAGGGCACAATCATCCAGCACAGACATACAAACTGCCAAAGAAAACATTAGTTACCATTTTAAATATAAGCAACCCTCTTAAGAGAGCCAACACTGGCACTTGGCTTTCAAATAACCCACTAAAATATCCAATTTTTCCTCCATGTTTCTCTTAATTTAAACTTCCGGGTGGGAAATTACTCCTGTGAGGACAAAAGCTGGCAGATTCACCTTCCTTATACATATTTCTGTTTGACATACACTTTGTATTTCTTCTAGCAAGCATTGCTCCCTCAAAAAAGAAGGAAATAGCAGACGGTGCTTTCAGAGCAATGATTGCAGGAACGGTGGCCTGTTTCATGACAGCCTGTGTCGCAGGTACAGTGCTCAGGTTTGGTGTCCCCTGCAGTCAGTGACCACCACGGGGCAGTGCACCAGCACCATACTGGGCCTACCTAGGCTGCCCCTGTCACTCAAACACAAGCATTTTTGTTCTCAGCAGGATTAAAACTCTATGTGAGACAAAAGGTTCTTGAAAACTAGAATTTGAAAAGATGTAAATGTTTCAATTCTTCTGTTATGTCTGTTTTTAGGAGAGGGGTATGGTGTTTTAATGGGGGAGTTTTTTGTTTGGTTGGTTTTTTTGTTGGTTTTTTTTTGTTGTTGTTAGTTTCTTTGTCTGTGCAGAACATGTGACTCGTAAACAAAGCAATTTATAGATGAATTGCAATCCCTCCTCCACACCACTAGGTACAGGAATAGAGAACTAATTTTGGAAAAGAAATAGAAAAATGGAATCAAAGGGTGTAAGAGAGTAACAGCGAGGGAGAATCTGAATGACTCTGTCATAATGTTAAGTCGATATTTTTGAGGGGATAATATTTCCACAGAGCGCTTAGGCTTGTGAAATGGTCCTAAAATGAGACTCCACAGCTGATCCATATTTTCAAATTTCAGCTTCAATTTGAGTGAAAAATCACAATGCAACAGTCATTTTAGGGAGTAAATTAAAAATAACAAATTAATTATTCAAATTATTAATTAATTGATGTGTTTCAATAGGTTATAAATTTGTCCTCAGTATTTCACAATCCCTTTTCCAGCTCTCTTTCCTGGGCATGTGGTATACAAAATTGGTATGACGAAGGTTAAAGCACTAATATTTCAACAGTGAAGAAAGATATTGGTACTTCATGTAGCTAAAAACACTGTGTCTGTTTCTACCACAACTTCTCTATGCCTTGGTCTTCATGGTAGCAACAGAAACATACACATTTTAAAGATGTTTCTCCACTCTATTTTCTGAAGGCTACAGAACCAGCACACTTAAAATAACATTAGTCTCACAGCCATCCACAATATTTTAATACATGACACTACTCTGCATAACTGCGGAAACAGGAAGCCCTACTGAAATGTGTCATTTCACAATATTGATCTTAAGAATAATATTGTGAACAGCCGCTGAGAAAATCTCTCCTAAATAATAGAATCTGCTTTGGAAAGAAAATTGCATTCCACCCACTCCTGCCATGGTATATGCTTTCCTTACACTCAGGAGAAAGTAGAAAAGCCAAGTAATTTCTACTACCCCAGTTAAGATAAGAACATATTAAAAATGTGTCCAAGTTCTACAACATTACATATAGGAGGAGCTATCACTTTCATACTTTTGTGTCTCCATTACTCCAGTGACCGATGACACTAGTATTTGTAGGAAATTTTAGAGAATATGTAGCAAAGCAAACTCAATTTAAAACAAAATAAGAGGTTCTGTATTTACTTGTACTTCTAAAAATGTAGCATAGCTTCATCTTAGTTAATGAGAATGGCATTACTACACAGTATAAATATCATTAAAAGAGGTAGAAAACCAGCATTATCCAAGTGTAACAGGTTGCTGTAGTTTAACTCCTACATATAAAAAATGTGGGAATTTAAAAAATTATTCAGATTAGAAGTCCCGTAGTTCAAAGGTTTTGACCTTTTACCTTTACATAACCACCTCAAATGGTGATTTTGTGTCAGACAGAATGGTTTGTTTGACCATGGCTTCATGACTTACATTCTCAAATCTTATCTTCCTCTTCATTATTCATTAAGGGAATTGTAACTTACTTCACAGGAATGCTGACTGTCCCTAGTCTGGAAGTTCCTTGCCACATCTTATTAGGAAATGCTTCCAAATTCACAGATTTCCCTGCCAACAGCACAGAGCTAGTTGAATGCTGCCAGCAACTCTTCACCAGGTATTGAGAACCCTTTATCCTCTGGGAGTAAAATTTAGGGAACTCATATCTTCTCTGAAAACCTAATGTTATTTTTATTTTTTTGTATTTGGCTTTTTTTCTTAGGTATCTGCTTTCAGTGAACTAGTATCTTTTAGAGGAATGGCCATTTTAGTGCTGTTGAATTGTTTTCCTCTTCTTGGGGCATTTTTCCATTGCATGACAAACACCTACAGAATCAACACACAATTCAAAATATATTTGTTGAAACCTCCTCATGAGAGGAGGGTCAAGGACTGATCTCTCTGTGGTGACCAGTGACAGGACCTGAGAGAATGGCCTGAAGCTGTGTCAGGGGAAGTTTAGGTTGGATATTAGGAAAGGATTTTTCACCCAGAGGGTGGTATGGCACTGGGACAGGCTCCCCAGTAAAATGGTCACAACACCAGCCTGACAGAGCTCAAGAAGCATTTGGACGATGCTCTCAGGCAGAGGGTGTAACTCTTGGGGATGGTGCTCTGTGCAGGGCCAGGGTTGGCCCTCAATTATTCTTAGTTTATCTCAAATACTAACAAGAAAAAAAATCAAATATTTGAACTCATATAATGTTAACCTAGTATTTGAGGCTAGCAATAGCTGAAAAAAAGTCAGGAGCCTTTCCCTCCCTTCCCTCTTCTGTCTGTAATGTGACTAAAGATAATAATAATCAGCCCTGTTTATGTTGAAAATTTTACATGCATTTAAAGTAAAAAATATTTCAAGATAAATTGTATTTCACAGCTCTCTATCCAAGGCAGAGAAGAAAGAAATACTGATATTAAATAAGGAATATATTCAGATATGCTTAACACTTTCTCACAAAGAACCAAAGGTCTATGTATTTAGGTTATGGCACCTATGGAACCTTTCAAATTTGTCCTAATGTGCTTGCTTTTTTTTTTTTTTTCCCCCCACATTTTTTTTCTATTTTCAAAATTAATTACTTTAGAAATTAATGCTCTTAATTCATCCTTTTTTTTTGCTATTGAAAATAGAAGAACTTAGCAAAAATCATCTCTGGGTACATTCAATCATAGTTATTTCTTCTTTTCTTGAACTTTTCCTCATCACACTAATTTCAACTCTACCATGTCGCTACAATGACAAGAACCTGCTCTACTTTTAGCAGAATCAATGTTAAGCAGGTGCTTTGAAAATGTAAAAATATTGAAAAGGGAAGTGAAGCCCTCAATCATTTCAGTTATCTAGGGGGATGTACCAGAGTAATGAGGATTTGCTACAGAAAACCAGAAGTTGTCCTGATAAAAAGGGAGAACATCTGGATGTGGCACTTGGCTGGAGTTGGGAAAGTCTTCTCTCTATTTTGTTTCTCATGAAAATTTTAACACATCTAAAATTGCTTTGGAGAAAGTGTGTGTTCCCATAACAAAATTCTGTGATTTTGTGAAAAGGAATTATCTCTGATTTCTGCTTTATTTCCTCCACCAGTGCAAATCATTCAGAGGAGATCTTTCCCGGAGGAAACTACAGTCTGAATTCCTGGAAAGTGTGTTGCCAAATACTGGGTCAACCTGCTTTTCATTGCACTTAGGTTAAGTTTGAATTTTTTGACAGGATTGATCATAAATAAGAACTGTGTTCCTTGGAAGAAAGGAAATAAAAAATTTGCTTTGCTACAATGAGTGTGAATTTCCCCCATGCAATTTTTATTTTTCATCTCTTCCCAGCCCAATTCCTCTGACTTGCTTGGAATTATTTATAAATTAAACTGGCATAAATGGAAGAACACCTCTTGCTGCAGAATTCTTCTCCCACTACAAATCAGAATAGAAGAATATTTCTAAGCCTGATTTTCCTGCTTTTATTTCTACCACGAAACAAACTAATTTGCCAGATTAAACTGCTATAAGCCTGAAGAAAATCAGATCCAGAAGATTTTTCTGCCACTTACAGATAGCTATGAACTAGAAAAATATTCAGAGTTACCATCAATTTCTAATACTATTTCTGCCTTTTTTGATGGCAAAGAAGTCTTTACTGCATGAAGAGGAATTTTCTGCAAAAGAAAATGCAGAGAAATTACTTTTCTGCAGAGACATCTGCATTTTCTGCAGAGATAATGATATATGTACACATATATAGATATATACATGCATATATTCCTACCTATACCTAGGTAGCTATAGCTGCCCATGAACTGAGCTGCAAACCTGTTCTACCTCATCAGCTTGGCCACTGAAGCACCCAAACTGGGGGCTAGCCACTCTGCCACAGTCCTCCTGCCCACAGGAGAGTGCAGGAAGTTGGTTACTATTTACAGTTAACTCATATGAATGAAAATGTCCAGCCTCCAAGTTTCCTGTATTAATTCTTCTAAATCTATGTTTTTAACCATTGTGAAAATTGATCCTGGAATCACCAACAAGGAACTTTTATACGCATTTGACAATTGTCAAATGCAGGAAAATTCAGGTCCATACCATGACTATTCCCTGTCAAGCAAGCTTAATGTAGGAGACCTCCACATGATCCCCTTGAAGAAGAAAGTGTGTTATGATTTGAAGCTTCAGAACTTTCAGGGACTTAAAAACTGGTAAGTTCTGTGCAGAAATAGGGAGAGAGAGTGATGATCTTATGATGATCTTATTATGATCTTATGACATCGTTAATGCTAAAGGGTTGGGAAAAAAGGTCAGAACTAAAGTACAGGAACATTGGAAAATTCTGACACATTCTGCAAATAAAAATTGTGCAGATGGTCTATTCAGGAAAAGCAATTACTAATTTTTCAAGCTTCCATTAATTACTGCAGACTCTTTTCCAGGAAATCCAAGTTCATTAACTTAGCTGCCAGTGCAGTTATTTCCAGGGGGTATTTATTTGAATTTACTGTGAAAGTGCTAGTTCCTTGTAAAGCTCAGTTTATTAACTTAATCCCCAGAAAAGTTATAAATGTCAGTATTGCTGCTACTTGTGATTTTTTTACCTCTGGTTTTATATTGTTAGGTGTTTTTCTTTGGCCTCATCCACCTAGGTATGTCATCCTCAACTTTCAGTGGTTTTAAAGGGTGTTGATAATGCTGATTAAGAGGGATATATGCTCATATATTTAATGTGAATCCATCCTAAAGAAAATGCATGGATTTGATCCATGAGTTTTATCCAGCATGCTGGTTATAGCAGGGTTTGGATTTCAAGTAAGTTTAGAGTCTGAAACAGAGTAATATAATATTTCAAGGAAAATTAATCAGAAACATTAGTTCTCACTGTTAAGAAGAGCACACCCCATGTGCTCTGTTTTCAATTCATCACTGGCACTCTCCTTCTTTGCTACTCCCTACCATGCCCTATTTAATATCAGTATTTTGAAATGGCTGCGCTTTCCATTTCACAATTGTATGCTGGATAAAAGGGCTGCTTGGGCTAGTAAATACAATCATGCATAAACTGCTAAGAAAGCCTTTGATATGGCTGAAGGTAGCAGCCTTCCTCCTGCAGAAGAGATGTGGTGTTTTTCTTTTCCTTTTTGAGACTCCTCTGTAGCTGGATTAGATAGAAGGCAATTTTTGCGGAGTATATGTGATATTTCTCTACAACTGCTCAAAGAGGTTGCCCACCTGGTTTGATGATTGCTTAATCTAAAGACAATATATGTGGGACATTACATCTTAAGTGTAGCAAAAACAGCAGTGAAAGCAGGAGAGGATTGCTACCAAGTACCATCATGTGTTCTGGTGACTGTTTCTCTCTGTCCTTGTGATGGTGCTAGGAGTCCAGTGTAGAACTCTTTGTGTTTCTCTCAATACAAAAGTGGAATAGTGCATTTCACCAGCTTGGATTTACTCTGGCAGCTTGGACCCTGTACTATCAGTGCCCAGGAACACATTTCTGACAATACCAGCAGCAACAAATCTGCATCACGGACCTCAGAAGAAACATTTTATTTAATCAAATGCTTGCTAGCACATGTGATGGGTTGACTTTGTGGTGAGACAGATGCCAGGTGCCACAAAAGTTGCTCTATCCTTCTCATCTTCTGCTGTACAGGTGAGAGAAGATCCAATGAAAGGTTTATGGCTTGAGATAAGGACAGAGAAAGATCACTCACCAAGTACCATCATAGGCAAAACTGACTCAACTTGGGGAAGATTAATTTAATTTGTTGCTGATCAGTTCGGAGTAGCTTACAGAGAAACAAAACCAAATCTTAAAAACGCTCTCCCCAACCTCCCCCTGTTCCTTGTGATCAGTTTCACTCATGATTTTCTGTACCTCCATCCCCACCACCAGCAGCCCAGAGCGATGAAGAATTGGGGTTTTGGTCAGTTCATCACATGTTGTCTCTATCCCTCCTTCTTCCTCAGGAGGAGAAATCCTCTCAGTCCTCCTCTATTCCACTATGGCATCCCTACTATGGCAGACAGTCCTCCACAAACTTCTCCAATGTGAGTCCTTTGAGTCCTCTCATGGGCTGCAATTTTTCATTAACTGCTCCAGCATGTGTCCCTTCCATGGGGTGCAGTCCTTCAGGAACAGGCTGTTTCACTGTTAGTCCCCAAAAGTATCGTAAGTCCTGCCAACAAACCTGCTCCAGCGTGGGCTCCTCTCTCCACAGGCCTACCAGGACCCTGCTCCAGCACCAGCTCCTCTTTCCATGGGGCCATGGGTCTTGCCAGGAGCCCTCCAACGTGGGTTTTCCACAGGATCACAGCTTCCTCTGAACATCCGCTTGGTCTTGTGTGGATCTTATCTGCATGCTGCAGATGGATGTCTGCATCCCCATGGACATCCTTGGGCTGCAGTGGCACAGCAGCCTCACCATGGGCTGCACCATGGGCTGCAGGGGCATCTCAGCTCTCTACCTGGACCAGCTCCTGGCCCTTCTTCTCCACTGACCTGGGAGACTTTTTCTCTCATTTTCTCACTCTTGTCTTTTGGCTGCTTCTTCTGCAGCAGATTTTCCCCCATTTCTTAAATAGTTATCACGGAGGCACTACCACTGTCATTGATGGGCTCAGCTTCGGCCAGTGGCAAGTCCATCTTTGAGCCAGCTGGAATTGGCTCCATTGGACATGGAGGAAGTTTCCAGTAACTTCTCAAAGAAACCACCCTGTAGCATACTTCCCTCTCCCCCTCTACTACCAAAACCTGGCTTCGTAAACCCAGTACACACTCTACACCTATAGGCTCAAAGATTTAAATGAACATTTTGTCAATTCATAAATAACAGATGAAGTCTCTGTGGAGGAAGGTCTGTTTCAAAGGTCTTGCAAAAAACAGAGTCTAACTTTCTTCAAAGTTATCAGAATGGCAGTGCACAATAGGTTGGAACTAATGAGGTGACAAGTGAATGAAGCATTAGTGGCATGACTCAATTTCTTACCCTCACAAGCTACCCACTGGATGTCAGTACATATCTAATAGCTTTGTGCTGTAGCTTTCACAGGGTGTTAGTCACTAAAAGTCACTGGTAATAATCCCAGGAAAACTTTTACGCAGTTTTGTGTGCAACAGTTCCAGGAAATCTACTGTATAGCCTTTATCATGCTCAGAACATGTACGATCAATGAAAATTGCCCTTAAATTAAGACCGACTTCTCTCTTGACCCAATTTAGAAAAGTACTGAAATACGTAAATTAGGGATGTCTGGCAGGTAACAGGATTATTTCTATTTTAATTGGCTAAGATAAGGGCAGATGGAAAAAACAAGGACATTTTAGAAACAACCTTTTTCCAATTCTACATATCACAGCAGCCATTGCAACCTATATGCCTTTGTGAACAAGTGAGTAGTTGACTATATGTTGTGATTTAACTGGCAGGCAGCTAAATACCACCCAGTCAGCTGTTCATTCCCTGCTGCTACCTGAGACAGGGAAGAGAATTCAAAGCAAAAAAAAGTAAAATTTGTGGGTTGAGGTAAAGACAGTTTTAGGCAATAATAATAATAATAATAAATACAGAAGAAGTAACACATANAACAACTTTCTTAGCACAACAACAATAACTACAGAACTTTTTCAGTACAAAATTCTCTTGTAAACAATTTTAACTAGTGCAAACTTAGAAAACAGTCTTTGCTTCTAGCTGTCGCTCAGTTGTTTGTGCATTCTTCTTCTGGTGTCTTCTGCTGCTCTCGGGTCGGCTGCGCCTGTGGCTTTACATTCTTCACAGGGATCCATTGAAGACCTGCATTTGTAGAAACACACGCAAACCCCCTTCCCCAAGTTACAAGAGGATAGGGTCCCGAAATCTGTCCTGTCTCTGGATCCTTGATGAAGACTGGTGGTCTTTCCTTGAGCTTCACCTGACTGGTATTGCTGAAATGTTTGAAAACCAGTGGAATCTGCTCCATAAAAGAATTATTTAGGAAGTTAAAAACATATGCAGCTTTATTCAGCCTCTCTATTGTACAAAGCACTTCTGTCCCTCCTTTCTGTCTTTCAAGGATCATTTTCAGTGACCTGTGTGCTCTTTCTACAATAGATTGGCCTGTGGAAGAATGTGGGATACCTGTGGTATGTTTGATACCCCAAGTTTTGAGAAACTCCTGCAGTTTGTTAGAGATGTAGGCTGGTCCGTTATCAGTTTTTACTTCTTGAGGAACACCTAGGGATGCAAATGCTTGTAAGAAATGTTTAATCACATCTCTACTTTTTTCTCCTTGATGTGCAGAAGCAAATATTGCTCCTGAAAAGGTGTCTATTGATACATGTATATGTTTGAACCGTGCAAATGACTGATATTGAGTGATGTCCGTTTGCCATATCTGAAGGCTATTTAAGCCTCGAGGGTTAAGTCCTGTTGCTATTGCTGGTATATCTAATTTCTGGCAATCTGGACACGATTGAACAATTGCTTTTGCCTGATTCTGAGAGATGTTAAACATTCTTACTAAGGCAGGTGCATTTTGATGATAGAAAGCATGGCTCATCCTGTCTTGTTCAATAACATAAGGAAGTGTTTGTTGGATTGGCATGGCAATGAATCAGCCATAGCATTGCCTTCTGCTAAGAAATCTGGAAGAGAAGAATGTGAGCAAATCTGCATTACAAATTAAGGTTCCTGTCAAATGGAAAAAAGTAGAATTAATTTTTTTAACAAACTGTAACTGATCATTGGAAACTTCTTTCAGCAGGGATCCTTCTTCTCTTTCCGCAACACCTGCAACACAAATTAAATGTTACTACAGTAAAAGGAAATGTGAATTTTGAAAAGACCCCTACAACTGCTTCCTCAATATCTGATTTTCACCTTTTTTTTTTTTTTTTCCCCTCTGGATTTTGCCAGGCAATCATAGATTTTTTAGATTTTTCAGAACCATCTGTAAAAACTTTTAGGATTGCTTCTGGGCGTGCATGACTTCTTAAAGGCTTCTTTGGATT
>VYZP01051511.1:9560-36448 GCA_013400635.1 Hypocryptadius cinnamomeus | reverse complement strand
CCGAGAGGGGGGAAAATCTAGTCCATGTTTTGAAAAAGGAAAGAGGGGGAAAGAGGAGACTGTTCAGCAATAACTTACATTAAAATTGCCAAAAAATAGCTATGTATTAATTCAGCCTCTTACACACAGGTTGCAGTTTTACCTTTCCCACATGGATGAAAAATGGATGCCTGGCTAAATTCCTGTTTCTGGAATACTTCCTATGTTTTGCTCCTGTGTACTTCTGTAGAGGTTTAACATGACTGCTATGTTATTGATAAAGCACCTGTGATTATAAAGGATCACAAGGTGTCCAACAATTAGATAACACACAAAGCAATCAAAATGCAGCTGGTGCTGGGATGTGTAGAGCCACTAAATCAACCACTGCAGCTCTGAGTGCAAAAAAGAAATGTTGGCTAATAACACCTACCTAGAGTCATAGGATATGGGGAGTTGGAGGTAGCACATCATGATCATCAAGTCCAGCTTCTAGCCCTGCACAGGACATCCCAAGAATCACACCATGTATCTGAGGGCATTGTCCAAACAATTCTTGAATTCTGTGACCACTTCCCTGGGGAGCCTGCTCCAGTGCCCAACCACCCTTAGGGTGAAAAATGTTTTCCTGATATCCAACTTAAACTTCCCCTGATTCAGCTTCAGGCCATTCCCTCAGGTCCTGTCCCTTGTCACCACAGAGCAGAGATCAGTGTCTACCTCTCCTCTTCCCCTCACAAGAATCTGTAACTGCAGTGAGGTCTGCCCTCAGTCTCCTCCAGGCTGAACACACCAAGTGACCTCAGCTGCTCCTCACACAGCTTCCCCTCAGGGCTCTTCACCATCCTCGTGGCCCCCTTTTGGATGCTGTCTGACAGTTCAATGTCTTTCTTATATCACGGCACCCAAAACTGCCCCCAGCACTCGAGGTGAGGCTGCCCCAGTGCAGAGCAGAGCGGGACAATCCCCTCCCTTGCCCGGCTGGCCATGCTGTCCCTGATGCCCCCAGGACAGGGATGGCTCCTGGCTGCCAGGGCACTGCTGGCTCATGTCCAACTCTGTACCAAGCAGGACCCCCAGGTCCCTTTCTATGGCACTGTTCTCCAGCCTCTCATTGCCCAGTCTGTGCACACAGCCAGGGCTACCCCTCCTAATTAAAGGCAGGAATGGTTTCTGCCTGAAATCAGATAGTAAAGAAATCAAGAAATCAATGAAGTGGAAATAAAACTTCTAAATGCTAAAAGAGGATATACATTGTTGAAGAGTATGAGCTAGGAATGGTGGGCCCAGTAAAACAGGAGGGAGAATGATTCCTATGGAAAGAGTTGAAGGACAAGGATCTGGGAAGTTGTTCTTGGTCACTTTCTAGCTCTGTCAGCTCCTGAGGTAGAAGACCAGCTATGATTTCTAAGAATGGGTGTTTCTATGACTTATATCAACTTTTTCAGTAACCACATTTCCAGGACTACAAACAGCATCTTAAAAGAGCCTTTTTCTGTGTGTTTAATTTTTATAGCATGTTTCCGTGGTTCATGATTTCTGCCTTTTAGACCAATTTTAATAAATGCTATCATTCTCTTAGACAACATCCAGTGTTAGACTTCTCAGAAGATCACACAGAAGCATAATACTCAAGGGAAAAATAGTCTGCTATGGATAGAGCTGGTTCTCACCCCATTTGGTAGGCAAAAGAGAGAGTGTTTGAACCACAGACCTCAGAGCACAGGGAAAATATTGTTCCACTCCAAGGTAAGCCAGGGAGGCTGTACCACAGCAGGGCAACCTTAGGTGGCCTTTTTAGAGCAAAGATATAGGAAAAATAGATGGAAAGGGAGGAAGGCACATAAAGCAGGAAACAGGATGGGGAGAAAAAACAGGGGTCAGAGAAATGAGGAAGGAAAATAAAAATAAAAGTATCAAAATATTAAGTGATAAAAATAGTAAAAACAATCAAAGAAAACACATGCACATTCAAAAAATCCCACACCACAAAAACCAAACCAACTAAAAAAAACAAACAAACAAAAAAACCACACCCCAAGATGTATCAGAATATGCAGAGAGAAAAAGACTTGAAGGAAAACAGAGGCAGCATGAAACATAGACTGATGATGTTGTACTCAAAAAAGGAAATTAATAATGGCCTTCTCTCCCAAAAAGAGTAGGAACAGTTGATGGAATACAGGTAGAGTCTGCCCTTGCAAAAGGCACTTGGGGCAGACACAGTAACTCTGAACTGGGCTGACCCTTGGAAAGGACGGTAGCTACCAGGATTGGCCAGTACAGAGCACACTCCTGTATGGCACACACAATGGCTGTGCAGATGCCTTCAAACCCCCACCCAAGAACACACTTAACCTTGCTCCATATGTATGTCACTCGTGACTAACGTGGTTCATGTTGTTGCGGTACATTTCCTGTTACCTTTCTGAAGACACAGGTAGTCTAGCAAATGCTGGGACGGAGTCACCGCACAGCACAGCACCCGTCCTTCTGCTACATCCATCCCTCCACAAAGTACAGGTTAAACCTGCTAATTTGTCTTTCAAAATTTCTGTCTGACTATGGAAGATGACATTGTCTTGAAAACACTGGGACAATATTCCAGCTATGTTAATTATAGGAAAGGCTGAGAAGTGAGGAAAAAAATGTAGGCATTTTTCAATTACACTAAAAGAAGAGAGATACCGAGATTCAGCCTTCCTACTACAGAGCAACATATCATACAGAACTTGAAAAATTACTTTGATTTGCCATGTACAGGCAATAAAACATTTTCCAGAAGCTAAATTAAAGCATGCATTTTAAAACGCAACATTTATTTTAAGGACATGAGGTGCTAGTGTAAACCTATAAAAGGAATCTATCCGTCCTGCAGAAAGAAAGTGCTGGCTTCATTGCACCTCAGTTCATTCTTAAAGAGAGAATCCCCTCCAGGGCCGACAGGACAGTAACTGCTGACACTGACTTTCCTTAATTCATAGAATGACTTATTATTATTCTTTTGGAATAAAAGTTATTTTGGTTCTATCTTAGAATTAGTAAATAGAAGATTTAGTAAGTCTACATACACATAGATATATATATATATAGATATATAGATATATAGATATATACACATACAGACACACACAGATGTTTATAAAAGGCCTTCTGGTGTCACATTTAAAAGAATTTTAGTTGAAGAACTTTAAAAATGACAGCCCTAGGGCACTAGCAGAAATTGAGGAGCTTGTGACCTGTGCTAGACTGAGTTATTATGAATGTAACATACTGTAAAGCAGATGCCTGTACTCAGAAGTGCCTCAGGTGCATAATTCTTCCTCAAACATACGGCAAAGACATTGAGCTTACACCATCTGAACTTTTTGAGTTCAGCATTAATTCTTCCTCCCAATAACAGCTGCCTTATGCAGCTGTCAGAAATTACAGCAGGACTGAAAGGAAGAAGAGTTTTATTTCTGTTTCCATTTATTTTCTTTTCAGTGCTAAGAGGCTGAAGTGGTTTTACAGAGCACAGAACTGTATTCACTAAGGACCAGTGCTCACCATTGTTATCTGAGTGTGATGCTCTAGAATTTAATAAAAAAGCAGGCAGACATTCTCCTTTGGAAAGCTTGAAAGGCATCTGCTTCTCTCCGGTGGATAACAGGGCACCTCGGCACTTACTTGAGTTTACCAAGCATTTAAACTGTAAATTCAAGCAAGGTGCAAATTCAGAGCAATCTCAAAGTCATTCAGTGAGTGCTAAAATGTTGCACTGACTTCAAATGTTTGTTTATCCAAAAATACAGAAACTGAAATCCTGCTTGTTCTCTTGGGAAACTGTTCAATATATTGATTGACATTGCTTTGGTATCTTTCACAGGATGCCTCCAGTTCTGCTGCATGACTGCATTCTCCTCTTCTTTGATTAGCTGATGAACCCATGGGCTTTGTAACTTGTAATTACAGAAGGAACAGCATCATTTTGCAAGGTACCAAAACCACATAGCACTCATTAAAATTACCCTTTGTAAGCATACACAATGTTTGATGTCCCACACAGACCCATCCAAAGGCTCTGCTTTCTCCCTGCTCACCTCTCTCATCTCCTTTGTGTATCAGCTTGTAGAGGCACCTCAGCTAAACAATCTCGCCTGTGCAAAGGCTGGAAAAGTCACCTGTAGAGCTCTGGCAGCTTTGCAGTCTTGCCCCCTGTACTGAAATGCATGAGGCCATACTGAAAAGCACATTCATTTTTCTCACTTAATTGTTGGAAGTTGCTGGTATTAGAGAAATTAGTTTTTAAATGCTGGATTGAGTTTAAATCAGTAAAAAAATAATTCTGTGTAAAAGATACTGTTGGACCCAGATCATTAGATCACATTAAACAGACCATTACAAAGGCAAGCACCCTTTTTTTGTTAACTGAAAATATGAAAATTTATATAAACTGTCCTAAATAAACTCCTCATCTTTTTGCCATGATTGTATTTTTACTGCTCCTGGGAAGGAATAAAATGTTATAATGGCACCAGGAGAAATAAAAAAACTCAAAACCCTCAGTTGTGGTTCTTGTAATAGTTATACTCTGAAGCCAAGGAAACATTTTTTCAGATCATGCAAACTCAGATTACAGCACATGCTGACGCAGGAAATGACTGGGAACATCCCTACTGATAAGTTAAACCTTGGCAAGGCTCATTCCTTGGCCCAGAGGCCAACTGGTGTGGTCTGGTCAGGATTATGCCATTAAACTTTTCTAATGTCCAAAACAAGATAGTCACATTCAAACTGTGTTTTGGGAGAGGTCCCTGGCCTATTCAGATTCATGAACTTTGCTTGGGAGTTGGCTGTTGATTGGCCTTGATCAAAGTTGTGCCAGGGAATGTTTGTCAGAATAAATTACTTAGCTTCTTTAATGACTCTGGCATCTGTGAGTTCACTAGAATAGATATAACTAAGACAAATGGAATAAGGATTGATCTTTATATGCATTTATTTTGTTCTCATTCATGATGTAAAGAAATCAAAGAACAATATTTTATGCATTAGAGATCAGTGGTAACAAGAGGAGTCTTAATACAACTGTTTTAGGTAACTCAGTATATCCTTATCTATCCATCTATCTATCTATCTATCTATCTATCTATCTATCTACCTATCTACTGGAGGAGCCATTTAATTTCAGGCTTGGAAGACAATCTTAACCTGCTAGAGGCTGGAAAAAGACATAACATTGGAGCAGAGTGTCTTTACATCTTTATCTGATATTGGCTATTGGTAAAGACAATCGTGGACTTCATGAACTTTAGATCTTATTCCATGCAGCCATAGTGGTGTTCAGAAAGTCTGTCCAGGTTCTAGGAAATGCACTTTTTCAGTCATCCAAGCATACAAGCACAAACACTTGAGAGAATATTCCTTTTGATAGTTTTGTTTTTTATTTCAATCCACCATCTCAGATACGCTTTCTGGTGAATGTCTCGAAAAACTCAGTATAAGCAGGCATGTCCCTTGGGTTTGACTGAGGAGTTCTATTCATAAGTTATCTATAGTCTGAAAGAGTTCAAAACCTGATCATAAATGAAGTTTTAGCTTGCCCTGTGCCCTAACTCTGCAAGATGTGCATGTGTACAATGCTGTTCAATAGAGTTAGGTTACTTCAGACTTTCCCAGCAAATTATTTCAAGTGCTCCAGACAGGATGTGTAAGGTGACTCTTCTTTTAAATTAAGCAAGGTACCCTCATGAATTAGCATAGTAGCAGCTTCACTCAAATACCACTGAAACCACTGGAATTTTTCCACTGACTTTGTGAGGTTTGGTTCAGGCTCTGTATAATGCTATCCAGATATTGTCTGATGAGAGAACATGGGTGTGCATCAAAATTCTCACACATTTTGCAAAAGGGATAGGAGTGGGATGAAGAAGCTGAAGGAAGACAAAATGGGAATACTTTCAGAATGCAACCTTTGAAACTGATAATCATAAGATAAAAGCCAGTATCTCCCCAGAAGGGTGAAACACATCCAAATCTTGATTGAATAATTTTTGATCCAAGTTATCAAGATGCTTTATTCCTTCAAAGAAAAAGTCATGAAAGTCAGGTCAAGTCATGCTGAACTCAAGCAATTCAGAAAGCACTCAGCACCTTGCAGAACTGAAGGAAAACACCTTTTGAGGAAAGACATAATCTCACAAATATGCTTATGGAATCACTTGGGGAGAAAAGAAGTTTGAACGTCATCAAGTCCAACCATTAACCTATCGCTCCCAAGTCCACCAGTAAACCACGTCCCCATGTGCTGTATCTACACATCTCCTAACTAAGTCCAGGAATAGTGACAACCACTTGCCTGGACAGCCCTTCCCAGTGCTTGACTACCCCTTCCATGAATAACTTTTTCCTAATATGCAAACTAAATCTCCCCTGACGCAGGCTGAGACTGTTTCTTCTTGTCCCATTACTTGCTACCTGGGAGAAGAGCCTGAACCCCACCAGGCTACAGCCTCCTTTCAGACAGTTGTAAAGAATAAGGCCTCCCCTGAGCCTCCTTTTCTCCAGGCTGAAGATCCCCAGCTCCCTCAGTTGCTCCTCCATCAGACTTGTACTAGAGACCCTTCATCAGCTCCACTGCCCTTCTCTGGACACACTCCAGCCCCTCAATGTCCTTCTTGTACTGAGGGGCTCAAAACTCAACCCAGGATTTCAGGTGAAGTGTCATGACTGGCAAGTACAAGGAAATAATCCCTTTACTAGGCCCACTGGCCAAAAAAAGTGTATTATTTTCAGACATTCATTTGAAATGGGTGGCATTGGTCTCATCCTACTGCAGCCACTAGAAGTTAGGCATTAATCAGCTCAGAACTCTTTTTGTCAAGGGAGAGATGGCATGCCTTGGTATGAGGTGAATTCCCTTCTAGGGGTGCCTATGTCTCATCATGGGCTGCCAGAACACCCTAGAAGATTTTCTTGGAATATACATATAACTGAGGTTAATTGAGATCTAGCAAAATCTGGGAATATTGGTACTATTTTCCATATTACATAAATTACTGCCCACTTTACTATGCAGATACTTGTGCCAGCTTTACAGGGTTGATAGGACTGTCCATTTACATCCCACTTCCATTCGTGATTTTCACATGGGACTTGACCCACTTCTATAAAAGCAATGACAGCTGAATCAAGTATCGTGTCAAAACCAGAGCTAAAGAAACTTCAAAGAAATCCTGTCCTGACAATCTCTCTGTTAACAGGGGAATTATACAGAATAAAAAATAAAAATGAACATAATATATTTTAAAAAGAAGACAAACCACAACCATAAACATCAAATTCCTGCAGAACTAGTGAAATTATAATGTTCCAGGACCGCACATCCAAAGAAGAAAATTTTAGCAATTAAAACCAGTAAATGGGGAAGAAATTTCTGAGGAAAAGATCACAAAAGAGAATGAAATGAGCAATGTAGTACAAGTATATCTTTAGAGAAAAAGCTGAATTATTGACCTTATCCCCTTTGCAGTGAATATGGACAAATCTTGTGCCTCAATATGCTCTGAAATGGTTTAGTGTACAACATTTACAAACTCAGATTACAGGTGAAACCACGTTCCTAAAAAACTGAAAACCTGCAATACAAGTTAAAATGAAAATAACTTCCATTTTTACATAAATCATTATAATACACAATGCATCATGATACTGCATTATATACATAAACTTGAGACTTATAATATGTGAGAGATTTTTAAATGTTGCTTGACATTTGTTCATTGGGAGGAATTAACTGCTGGCCTTAAGACAGATTGAGGGCAACAGGAGGATGTAAAAGGCAGGACTCATATTCATTGGAGGCTCGTGGCATTGACAGTGTTTTAAACAATCATGTTCTAAAGCTGATTTTGCAGGCTGTCTTAGTCACTATCTCCAGTCAAGGCTCTTGTGTAAATGGGGTTTGTTTTACCCTGACAGGGTGCCTATTGTAACTTTGGGCCACCTGTTAGACAGCATGAAGTGTTGCCTAAAAAAATACACAATAAGCAGATTGTTTGTTACAGTTGTGCACAGACAACTGTATTAGTGTTCTTCTCACCATATGTCTATATAAACAGAGCTGCAGTAAGCTATTCACCAGCGACTCAAACACTGAAGAAGAAGCTTCTCTTAAAAGACTCAGGGCTTACAAGCGTTGCCTCACCTGTTAGGCTTACAAGAGGGTTTCAAATGCTTGGCTTTGAGGGACAATTAGTCCTTCAGAAGTTTCTGTAGGAAGGTTTATTCTAGAACCACAAAAAAGAAAATCCCCACACAAACAAAAAAAAATCCACCCCAAATCCATGTAATACTCCACATTTGGTGGTGTTAGTAGTGCAGTGCAAAGGGAAGGGGAGAAAAATTGGCTTCACAATGTTCTAAATTAAAAATATGTTCTAAATTAAAAATAATACTAGATCACATTATAATATATACTTTAATTGCTGTTGTTGCTGTTATCAAATACACCTTCATCGATGTGTCAAGACTAAATCTGAAGTCTCTCACAAGATGAATTTGTGAGCTCAGTCATATCCAGGGCTCTTGCAGCCTTGGGGAGACTACCTTGGACAGTTTTTTCTATTCCTTTCATTTTTTTCACAAGGTGAGGTTTTTGAGGGAGGACAGGGAATAAATACATCTCATTTTGTTTTGTGAAGGAAAAATGTTACAGTAAAATAAGCAATAGACACCATTGATTGCCATGGTGTAAAAAAGGATAGGATAGAATAGAAGAGGATAGAATAGAATAGAATAGAATAGAATAGAATAGAATAGAATAGAATAGAATAGAATAGAATAGAATAGAAATTACACAAGCCTTTTAACGAGGTCCATACAAGGATACTCAATTTTATCTTGGATCTTTACCAGATCTTGGTAGTGGTTGTGCAATGTGACCATAAAAGGCACATCAAGGCCTACCAAGCTCTGTTCCACAACTGCCTGACAAGACTGGAGTATACTAATGTCTATATGCCCTGTTGCTCTGCTAGCAGAGAAGATGCATGGAGCTGAAGCCTCTTTGGCTGCCATCCTGCAGCATCAGCTTGCCTCCTGGAGCTGCTGCAGGTGTGGGAGAAAAGCCCATTGCAACTAAGTCCTTCCAGAGCAAGGACACAAAACAGAATGTGAAACACAGGTCACATCTTGAGCCTGCTCTGCTCCAGCAGCAGCCTCACTCTATTATTATGCTTTCCAAGGGTAAATTACTACATGACTACCCAGCATCTACAAAGAAGGAATTTTGGAGGGACTTGCAGCATTCTTCTACCCAACATGCAAAATACTTATCAGAGAGAAGGGGGAAAAAAAAAGAGATTTTCATTCTCCAGTTTATTCTCTAGCACAGAACAAAAAAAAAAACTGCAGCAATTTATTTTCTAATGACTGTTGAAAAAGTTCACTTTACAGCTGAACTTCTCTAAGCAGCACAGATCAACTGCTCTAGCTCCAAATGCATATTGAAAATATTTAATGTGTTAATTGTTTGCTCTGATATTGTTCAAAAGTAGCTATACAGATCTAGGCTTCATTCAAAACAAAAACATTATCAATCCATCTCTGGTCTTTTTTTTGGTCTTTTTTGTTTGTTTTGTTTTATTTTCAGAAAGGAGTATTTGCTCTAAGGAGCAGCTTTAAAGAGAAGATTTTAAAAGGTTCTGCTTCAAGGTTAGTTAACCCGCATGTTTTCACAAATTACCATGAAAGCTTTTTCCCAGTGCTGGTTTCTTTCTATTAACACAAAGAATACAATGTATCCAGTTTTACAGATTATATTGGTCTCTGTTTGGAATAATATTTTGTTCAATTTTTTTTTTTTTAAATCAAGCTATTGTTTTTTTCTCAGCACCACTCTGTTTAATAGTTCTAAGTTTCTTTCACTTCACTGTGGAAGCATTTTTATATCCAAATGCAAGTTTAGTATCTGAAGCTACATAAGTTTCCTTCTTTACCAAGTCAAAGATCCAATTAATTCATGATCAAATCAGTCCAGTTTTGAAGAACTTTTCCTAACTCTGCATATGGACTTTGGTTGGGTGCTGAAATCCATTCAGAATGGTAATACCCGGACAGCCTTAGTTGATATGTTACTGTGCATTCAACAGCCTGTATCATGGGGAGCTCCAGGCTCAAGGACATAGCAGGATAATAAGCGGAGGAAGCCTGATTATATTTCGTGAACAATTTTGGCCCATCTTCTACAATTAAGAGTAGCCATGAAGACACCATGGCACGATTTCCACTTTAGTGCTAGCAGCCAGCGCGAGTTGTTGCTCTAAGCTTTAACAGAGAACGCTGCTTATGAAACTCAGGTTTCTGGCTAGGAAAATGGGAGAAGAAGGGGAGTGAAAGCTGGTAACAGACTAGGGGAGGATTCCTGTTTTCTTTACTTTTCCAGGATCCACTCCAACCATGCCAACTGATGGCCACCAAGCAACTTACACTTTGTATTCTTTTTAGTATGACAGAGCCCATACTGCTCCTTTTCAATTTTTATCTAGGATTATCTAAGAGTAAAACCATCATGTCTATGAAAACATGCCCCATAATCCCACAATCTGCATCTTGTCTGCACAGCCCCCCCGAGAAAGTCAGAAGTGCATAGGAGAAGTTTTATGAACACTTTCTTACAGAGATAGATAAAACACTGTGACCATGTCTGACCAAATCACAGACAGCCCCAGAAACAGCAAGAAGTGCAGGCAGGAAAAAGGGGCTCAGAGTGGTGGAAGTCCACCAGCCTCCCAGGAGTGTTAGCTGGATTGTTCCACACCTGAACTGAAAGAGCTTCTGTAAACAAGCAATGAAGAAGGATGGCAAATTTAGCCTCAAACCCCACCCCAATATTGACACTTGCACAAAGTCACTCACACAGATCATAGAACTCACAGGGAATCCAAATCTCTACTGGAGAGACCAGTTCCAGCTCAAAATCCTAAGTAGAAAAAGGACGAAATGAATCCTGTACAGTATTCAATTTGTGAACGGAGTGCTGTGTGTACATTTTCCTGTCAGAACAAACAAAAGAGAATCCCCTTGCCTCCCAAATTCAGTTTTGGGTTATATGAAATCTTTCATTTTGTTATCAAAACTGTTCTTATACACTTGTGTTTGCTTTATTTTCTTATTTTAAACATCTAATTGCATTTATCATAGAAGATTTGAAAATTAAAATTTGAGGCATTTATTAGTAATGTTAAAATGAATGCTTTTTTTTCTTCAGTATTTTGGTTTTGATGAGAAGGAAGTAATTAAGAAGAGGAAACAGTGAGTTTCCATATTTTAATCTAACAAGATTAACGTTTCTTCAAAACCCCATTTCTTGATGATTGTAAGAGGTGCTACATGCAGATTTCCTCTTTCATCACAAATCATTGCTAATACAATGAAACTGTAGATTTCAGCTGCTGAAAAAATTGAATTTTCCAGTAGCAGTTTCTCAAGTTCATCCTACACTTAAAGGTTTCCTTGGAAAATGAAGAAAGGTGTACAGTGGAATTATAAAAGCTGTTTTTATTCCATGCTAAATACAATTGCAGACATATATAATTCTTTGTGAAAATCTTTATATAAAATGCCCAACAGAAAAGTTGCAAGGCTATGCATAGTACTCCAGTACCTGACCATTCCCCTCTTTGCTTCACAAGGAACTTTAAGCTACTTGCCCCTCCAGCTCTTCAAGAAGCTTTGCTGTGGGAGAGATGAGGACAAGGAATATACGAGGACAGTGGCAAAGCACAATCAGAAGGGCTCTGGCAAAGGCAGCTAGAACAGCTCCTGTTGCACTGTGCTAGCTGAGATGTCAAGTGCATGCATCAGAAACAGAGAAAGCAATAGGCAATATGCTAGAATTAGAGGCACTGTGTGTTAGCAGCAGCCAGACTGGCTTCACATTTGGCTAATGAATACATACACAGGTTTCAGGCCTGCTGGTGACATTCACACAAGATGATGAGTAGGAAAATATGAATTGTTTTTACTGAAACAAAGATTTTTATTGAAAATGTCAATGTTCAAATTTTTTAAAAAACCAATAATACAGAAAAGCTAAAATACAATATATAAATAAAATATTTTTCCCCTTTTCTTTATTTTGCTTAAAACTTTAAATTTGATTCTTCAGAGGTTTTGACTAAAAAAAAAAAACAAAACCAAAAGCAAGCAATGTATTTCTAATTTTTTCAATTTGATAGATGTTTTCTGAGTTTTGTCACCTGACTGAAATTTTATCAGCTTCTTCATTTGCTTGTACACTAGCAGTTCAACACCAATCCTTTTAAGTTGTTAAATGACACAGGTCCTCTGTTATTTAGGTTGTAAATGCCCTGAATCAAAGCCTCTGTCAATGGGGGCCTGACAATATTCCTGGCCTGCACATTGTATTGAGAGCTTCCAGGCTGCTCCTTTAACATATGCGTTCATCACTACTTGTTCATCTTCTTCTGTGATGAAAGTATATTAAACAAAAGAACAAAAGGCAAGCAAAACAAGAAAATTTCAGACTAAGGCCTCATTTCCTTAAAAGTGGCTGTTTTCTTCTGTGTAATTTCTTAGAAGTATTGCAGAGATTTCTTAAGATACTGAACAGAAAACATCTCCCCTGTATCCTCCAACAGTTCTTCTGTTAAAATAACTGAAATTTTAGAAGATCATGAACTCTTCTGGGCATGAAACTGGTTGTTTTCTTTTGCTTTATTTTTACTTTTTGCAGTTTTGGACTTCTGAGTGCCTAAATGTACACTGGAGCTCTAGAAAGGCTAGACATCCATCTCAAAAGCTTTCTGCTGTTTAGATCTATCCTCATCCAGCACTGCCCTGCGCTGCTCAGTGCACTGGCTCACCAGGACACTGCTGGGATATTTCTCTACAGTGACTTTGTAGTTAAACAAATTTTAATTCTTTCTATTAGAAATAGTGTGGCCAGAAGGATTAGGAAAGGGATCACCCCCCTGTACTCACCACTGGTGAGGCTGAGCCTCAAACTCTGTGTTCAGTTTTAGGCCCTCCACAAAAAGAAAGACATTGACGAGCTGGAGCAAGTCCAGAGAAGGGCAATGGAGCTGGTGAAGGGTCTGGAGCATAATTCTTATGAGGAGAAGCTGGGGGAATTGAGGGTCTTTAGTCTGGAGAAAATGAAGCTCAGGGAATACCCTATCACTCTCTACAACCACCTGAAAGCAGGTGAGGGTCAGTTTCTTCTTCAGGTAACAAGCAATAGTACAAGAGGAAAGAGTCTCAAGATGCGCCAGGGGAAGCTTAGAGAAAATTTCTTTAAGAAAGGCCTGTCAAGCGTTGGAACCGACAGCCCAAGGAAGTGGTTGAGTCACTATCCCTGGAGGTATTTAAAATATGGTGTTGATGTGGCACTTGGTGACATGGTCTGCTGGCAGACTTGGCAGTGCTGGGTTAATGGTTTGTCTCCTTGATGTCAAATAATTGAATTATTCTACAACTACTGTGTGATTTTGGAGCAACCACAGGAAATCACCCTTCTGCTAAAACTGATGTAATTTATCTTGTAGGTATTCATGACCCCATCTCCAAAATGTACACACATCCCTTTATTCTACAGCATTGCAAAATAAAGACGGGATTTGGATTTTTAGTGGGATAATTAAGCCTTCATACTGGCATCAAAATCTTCCTGCACTTGGAGCCTGTTGAGGTATTTCTGTACAGTGTGTTTGTTGTAGTCAAGCAAATTTTAATTGACTAATTGTATTAGAAATAGTGTGTATCATCTCGTCTAATGGGCTGTCTGGTCTATGAATAGTACTGGGTACCAGACTAAGGTGATAAAAAAGTGACCATTGAATTCTACATTCATGTGAATTCACATCCATAACTAAACCAATACATATTTCCCTGTAATAAGAGAGAGAGAGGAATGGAGATACAGAACAGAGAGTGGAAATTAATCCAGGTTTTCAGTTTTCTAACAATTTCTTATTATTATTCTTGTCACATTTCAGAAATGTTGAATAACTTTTTACTTGAAACCTTAAAACTTTTTAAAAATGTTAGTCCAACCTTTTGATTCTTTCTTGGAATGTTTCTTGGTATAACTGATTAGTTACAACAAATTACTATACTTCTCTATCAGTTTAGGAATAGAGAAATGGGATTAATAATATGAATATGAATTTTTCATGAGACATATTACTGTAGACTGAAATTCAATAGGATATGTATTTAACTGTATAATTCCTTATTTTATGTTTTTTGACCCATTTACAATATACTATTTCTGAATAGTAGGCTTTTTAGGGACTAGCTCCATGATGTGGTAGTGATAATTAGGTGTTAATATATGTATTTTAAACTAGAATTGTGATGGAATATACATACATATAAAGGAATAAGGAATATATTGATCCTAAAGTGGTCATGTATATTTAAAGATTCCAAGGCATCTTCAGTAGTATTCCTGTATTCTGAGTATTTTAATTGAAGTTATTACATGCTGTCTATCAGGAAACTTCTCTGGCATTTTGCCCAGTCCTTGCTCTTTCTGGATGGATGCTGGGCTGAATTTTGCTCTATGGCATTATACTGATTGCTATGTTTTCCATATTTTCTATCTCTGTGACATGATTTGGGCAAAGTTACACTCTATAAATCTACTGCCAGCTGTTATTTTCTGCCTTCCAAACTTCCAAGAGGAGAGCCCATATTCAGGTTTCACAGCCAGGCAACAAAGGGCTTCCCCTGGGTACTCTGCTGCTCTTTGAAAACCTGAGGCACAAGGCCTGCGGAGGCAGAGCGTTTAAATAGCAACATTCATTACCCCGGACGGAGGAAGAAAAGTCAGCCCCAGCAGCAAATCTCCTGCCGTAAATTTGAGAGAGAAACAACCTGCCCGGGAGAGCGCATTGAGCACCGCCAGGGCAGCGTGCCGCTCCGGCGCCACCGGGACCCGGCCGGGGCAGCACCGGAGTGGGGGGAGCGATAAAGGGAAGAGTGCCTCGGCGTGTCCATTGTGCGGGTGGCTTCCCGGGGGCAGCGTCCCTGGTGGCGGCGGCCGGCCCCGGGCGGGCCCCGGGCAGGCTCGGGCCGGGGCCGTGTGCCTGGTGTTGGCAAACACGGCCCGCAGCCGCGGCCGTGCCACGGCCGCTGCCCGGGGCCGCGGCCAAGGCCGCCGGCAGCTGCTCCTGTCGCCGCGGCAACGGCGCCACAATGGGCGGCAAACGCAGGCGGCGGCCGGCCTGCGGCGAGGGGCTCTGCCGTGCTCCCTGCCCTCCCCCTCACCTCCCCCCACTAAAAGGGTGCACCCTAAAATACACAAAAGGCACAGGAAAGTGTGTTATATCCCACGGCTCCCGTCCACGCACTGCCCCCCTCTCGCCATCCAGGTGGCCGGGCTCCATTTTGGTCATACCCTCCCAGGAGAGGGGCAGGCTTAACAGTAAAGGTTTGCCTTAAAAAAATGGGAGCTGGATGTAAGTGGGCATTTGTTGAGTCTCTCCTGCCATAGTTTTAGAGCTCCATCACCACAAAACCGTAGGATCTTTATGGTTGGTGAAGACCTCTGAGGGCATCAAATCCATCTGTTGATGTAGCACCAATGTGTTCACCACTAAACCATATCCCCAAGTGCCACACGTTTTTCGAACACTTCCAGAGATGGTGCTTCCAACACTTCCCAGGGTCTGTGTGTCAGAGATTAGACTTCAGTTTCTGCCTCATCACTCTGGGAGATGGAGGGGGTTCTGTCCCTATCTGAGGGCAGTCCTCTCAGTTTTACACTTCTCAGTTTTATACAGCTTGATTCTGCTCTCAAATGTAACCATTCTCCCCACAGGCTACCAAAAAAGAAGGCATGGATACAACACACCTTGAAACTCTCTTGACAGGTAACAGAGCTGTCTTGCGGTTGTTCACCTGGGGAAAGCAAAGGCAGCATCTCTCACATGTTCAGCTGGAAGAATTTCCCCCATTTGTAAGACCTCTACAGCTGTGCACATACAAGGAAATCTTTGTAAGTGGAGTGGATACAGTCATAAACTTGAAAAAATACAGCAGCAATCTCTCTACACAAATAAAAAACCCATCCTCTCCTATTAAGTCCAACACTAATTTACTGAAGGATTTTCTCACCAAGCTGAAATATTTTCCTACGCCATTTCACCCTGGTGACAAACTCCACTTGCCATTCAGACAGCAAGTCCGGACTTTGGGGAAACTTTATAGGGAAAAGCAGTGCTTCCTTGGAATACAGTCATGTCTTCTGCCCCCTATCAGCTACAGAATCTTCAGAAAACACAGATTCTTACAACACAGCCCTTTCTCCATGCAAAATTATGCCTTTGGGACCAATGTCTCTTCTTGTACAAGGTCTCTGTTGAATATCTCACAATTTTTAGGAGCAATTGGTTCTTATTACACAACCAAAAAACATTCATGCTTCCCTCAAAACCTCTTGGGAATTGGTTCCCCAGCAGAAATCTGTGTCCTTGTATAATTATATTGACTTACCAAGTGTCTCTAAAGGAATTGTGTGTCATGAAGTACAAATGTCCTTGTCTGATGATAAAGGACCACATGTAATTGTCTAATGCTTTTCTGCAGGAATGTGTGTATGTATGTATGTATTCAAAATGACATGAGCATACCCTAAGTCATGGGGGGAAGTAATTAAGAAAAATATCTCCAAGAGCCAGGTATGTCATCTCTATTGGTAATATGTCATATATGGTCCTATGGAGATACAAATGAGAGGTAGAGCCTTTGAGTTTGATATATGTGCAATGAATATTTATTGTGGTCATGTTTTACAAAATATAGTGAAGCTCTTTAGAATGTTCTGAAGAAAATTCACTGTGTGCAGAAAGAGGTTCTAAATAAGACATACCATACACATGCCATGTCACCACACAGAATCCTTCAGTTGAGAAAGTAGTTCATTACCTATATGTGCATTTTGTATCCCGGACCTAATTCTAAGAAAACAGAAAAGAAGTGGGTAAATTGTTACAGCCTTCTCTGCCTGCATTCCCTTTGCATAGAAGAACCAAAAGGAATGAGGAAGACAGTTCCAGAGCAGTGTAGGGATGAGAGACAGAGCTGAAAGGCAAAATAGGAGGCTAGATTTCATACCTGGCTCTGTGTGTTAGTTGGAACTATTACATGTCCAAATGCCAGGACCACAAGAAACATCCTTTGACCTTGAAAAAACTCTTCTTGGCACCTTGTATGAGTATGGGCTGCAATTAATTAAGTTATTAGTTATAAAAACAAAAGCTCTGTTAGAAGACTTCTAAATTTGGGTGGGTCTGGTTGCTGTAAAAGTATCTTAAAAACTGAAATGGAAAGACTATTTGTCCATTAGGGCATGAAAAATTATTGATAATATTTATTACAGTAATTTCAGTGGGCCATCTCTGGATGTAAGTCCAAAACTAGCCTGGCATGGTGTTTCACATGTGGTTATGCACAGCTGTTGAACTGATGCATCTATGTCCCTTTACCTTCCAGCACAGAGTGGCCACATCCAGCCTCCTTCCTGGGAGTGCTTTCCATGCCATGCTAACCCCCAGCTGTCCCAGACCACTGTCCCCATCAAAGCCCTGCCAGGATACACGCTGTCCATGGAACTGTGGGGACGATCACAGGCCACTGTCACCACCAGTGCCCTGGGCCTCTTTCCCTTGCTAGCTCATGCATAATCTGACAGATCCAAAGCCTAAATCAATAGGCCTTTGGTGTGAACTGGGACAGTCTCAATTGGTCTTTCCCTGTTTAATTTTTCTAATTACATTCTTAATTTCTGCAGGTCTAATTATTTATAGTACAATAACAACAATACCAAGAGAATGAAAAAAGAAATAGGATTAAGAATTTCAAGGCAAACAAAAAAACCTTGCATTTCTGAAAATGTATAACCAGATCTGTCAAGGCCCAATCATACTCTCTGCACCTAGACAAGAAGACTGTTGTATCCAGGGCTGAGTCCATGGAACTACATTTGGGTTTCACACCTCTGCTGAACAACTCAAGAGACTACTGGAAAACTCACAAGTGTAGTGCAGAAAATTCAGGATGGGTCTGAGGAAGGTTTCTAAGGCTATTTTGTTTCCTTGAAAGAAAATTGGGTAGGAAAACAACATAAGAGGAGGGAAAGTGTGAGCATAGGATTGGGAAGAAAAAGCTTCTACTTTGCAGCCATGATATCTTATTCTTCAATAGCTCTGCACAAGTCACTTGGTCCTTCTACCTTACCTGTCCACCTCAGTGCAACAGGGAGCAGAACATATGGAACATTTGGCAGTCCAAAATAGCAAGGAAGCTCATCCATGGAAAAATACTTATGACTCCCATGCAGACGGTGGAACATCACAGATTTACTAGAGCCTAATGTGAAAGGCCCTAAAAATGTTGCTCTGCTTGGGTGGGGTCATGTACACCTAAAACATTTTGGTAAACCCTGCAATGCATTGTCCATTTAGGTGGAGAAAAAAAGTAAAACTTCCTTTCCCAAAGAAAGAGCTCACTGCAATTTAGGTCTTTATTCAAGTCCGGTAAAGTAGAAAATACTCTTGCTGTTTCACTGGATGGTTCACAGGTACTTGGTATTATTTTTTTTATTGTCCAATTGTTATTCCTTCTACAGTCTTTCTACTCTCTTACCTCTCTTACTCTCTCAAAACTTGGTTCATTTATCAATACTTTACATGTACTGCTCCTAGTAACAAAGCACAAAAACCCCCAAATGTACTGACTAGGCTCTACTTAGAGTAGGAAATGGGATTCTTTCAGCATGTTTGAAAAAATCAACACATTTCCCTTGTAGTGTCCAATAACAAACATTATTCTCATTTTACAGTTTATGCTAGAAATAGACATTAACTCACTAGCCCTGATGATGCATCTGTACCTCTGTGAGCTCAGTCCTGCTTTGCATGTCCGGGATTGCACATTGCGCACTGAAGGAAGTGAATCCAGATTTTTTCAAGATTCCACTGCTGCTGTTAAGACAGCAATGTCATTCATTAACTTGACTCAAGCAATTCGGAATGACATTTCCATCTTTTCTTTTCTTATTTTTTTCCTTTCCTTTTACATTTTACTTTCTTCCTCTACAAAACTATGCCCAGTATAACATGAGGATAAAATTACAATGCTAACCTAATAACTGCTGCATTACACTTGTATGAATAGTGCAGATACAAAACATTAGGCAAATTACTGACACAACAATGCAGCAGTTCTTTCTATGGCAAAGGATTTCTCTGGGAATGTTATTTTATTGTACTTCATTTAGTGCTTGTTTGTTTAAGGAGGAAGAACAGACATAGCTGTATTTCAGTTTGATTCAGCAAGCATTCTGGATTTGGTCCAGCAAATCATTTAAGCATGTGCTTAAATGTAATGAAATGAAATTTAAGTTCATAGTACTGCCTAGGTATTTAACATACAGCATGGGCTTAAATGCTTTATACAGAATAGGACAAGAATGGTGAAAAACCTTAAAAATAAGTCCCATGCATTTTTGCACACCTCTTTTTTAAACCCTAATACTGTTACAAGGGACATTTTCCACTGCCTGTGCTATGAAAACACTGTGTAGTACCCTCTGACTCACCCCCAAAGCCAAATGACTTTACTTGATCTGACAATCTGACGGCTATATCCTGTGTAACTGCTAGTCTGGCCCTTTTTAGAAATATCCTATTAAGTGGAAGCTTTGCCTGGGCAAGGTATACAGAAATGAGTCACAGGGAGTATATGGAATTTTCTCAGGACTTAGGGCTGCGCCTGTTGTAGCCAAAGGCTAAATCTCTGGTGGAACTTAGTAGTGTTCCTCTGAGTACATTCACTTTCCATACCAATCTCTGTTTTAGTGAGAAACATAAAACCAACATGAAAGTCATGCTGGAACACACCACAAAGAAAGGTGTGTTCTCAACCTGAGTTACCTAACCCAGGTAGGATAATTTAAGCTGTGGTTGCACAGCAATTTAAACCAATCTGACTCCTGACTGCCAGGGAGGGTGGAAGCACACCAGCCAACAGTTAGATGGGCACTGGCTGTGCCACAGCCTCATCCTCAGTCAGCAGCCAAGACAGACAAGGGGACCAGAGATAGCTGATATGAAATGCTGACAGTGCAGAAGGCCCCCTTTAACTACTTTAACCTGTCCATGTGTGGATATGACTGAATTTTTAATGTGCTTTTGCAATTTATACATACCTGGAGGACCTTTTCAGAGACATGCAAACTAAGTAGAGCTGACTGCTGTCCACAATAAAGGGAAACACAGTTCCTTCCTCAGAAGGTTTACAATTCATATGTTATACTTCCACTGTAAAGGCTCTTAACTCTTAACCAAAGGAAAAGAAAAATCAAAAGCTGGCTTTACTATTTATGAGAAGCTCCCAGCATAAAAAACAAGCAAGTAAGCAAACAAACAAACTGCTTTGTTTTGCAGGTTAGATGCCTAGGAATTTATTTCTTTGCATGTTTGTTTCTGCCAAGAGCAGAAACATCTTGAATTAGTCTGCTGTGAATCAATTTCTTTCCACAGAAGCATTAAAACCCTCTAGGTTTCATTCATTAACAGAATAATACATACATTTTTATTGGTTGTGTTTGTTTGAATTACAACCTCATGGAATTCAGAACAAAGCTAGTGTGGTTGCATGGACCTGCTCAAAATTCTCAAAATTCCATTTTATATCATTTTTCCTACAAGAACTAGTTAAGCATACCACTTATCTAAAATATACTGGTTTTTGTGCTGTTCCATTTTTCTTGCCATCTCAAGTCTCTGCTTGCCAAAAATAATTTTAAAATGGCTATTGCTTTGCATTTTTCGCACATCTCAAAAAATAAGGAAACAATTATGCTTTAATCAATGAACAGAGCATGAGCTAAACATACATACTTTTTCAGCTCTCCTCATGCATTCATGCTAGAGATAATGTCTTTCTCAAACTTATAATTTGTTTAGTGTAGATTTAAAGAACACCCCCATGCATTTTACAGATTATAGGAGGAGCTGGGTGCCTCTGGCCAAATTTCTGTAGCTTTCACTCACAAATAAAGAGGTGGGAAGTAAGAAAGCAGAGATATGCACAGGTATAGAACAGATGGTGGCATTGTTTTTTTTTTAATAATGTTACATTGCCACATTTATCTGAAGCTTTAGTGGTACTGCAATTGATAAAGGTGGGCACAGATTTGCTTCTCTTGCATTCTTGTGTTTTAATCTTCATTTCTGCATGCTGACACCAAGGTTTCTCTGCACATGAGAGGTGTAGTCTCTGGGGACAGAGGGAGAAGGATTACTAGATGTGGACTGTGTACATAGTTGTATGAAATTGTTCAAGAAGTCTGTTCCTCTCCAGAATTCCGTGCAGAGGAAAACGGGCTTTATAAGCCCCAAGGCACTTCTCTGTGCTTCATTGTGCAGAATGTCTATCCCCGAGGCTTACAGGAATGCCTGCAACCAGGAGAAAAGATTTATCCCAGCACTGAAAGACTGTAGTGTTAGGAAATGGAAAACACATTAGAAATGTGTGCTAACCCCAACTGGAAAATCTAAGAAACTCATTTTATTTCCAGCCAACAAAACCTTCAAGAGAAATGGTGCTGGTTTACGTTCAGGTATCTACATTTAGATCATCACCTTATCTCTCTGGATAAGGTTTGAGGTTTAATTCAGTATAAGGGAAGTGAGGCAATGTTGTAGGTGTTTGCATCTTGGATTTTGCCTTTTTTTGTAAGAGCTATAGAATTTAGTGTCTGGAGGTTGTTGGTTCACTTTCATCTTCTCATCTCTTACTACATTTATTATACCCTAGAAGACTAAAAAAACACTGAATTCTATGCTAACCTGAAACTTAAGAGCAGAGGGTGAGAATTAGAGCAGAGAATTTGTTTAGTTTTGATCTAAGGTTGATCAAAACCAAACAAAGTATTTGGGACCTGAGAAATTAATGTACCGTCTCTCAAAATTCCCTCATTCATTCAAATCTTCTCCCTTGGACTAGAGCTAAAATGTCTTAGCACTGAGCTAGAAGAAATTGGCTGAGTTTATACCTTTCCTTCCCCCCCTTTCAGTGGGTCAGTGAGCTGTACAGCAACCTCTCTGGTCTGTGTGGCCCAGGAAATTGCAAATATTTTCAGCTGTGTCAGGTTCTGCATATGCAAGTTAGGAGGTTCAAAAGGAAGTTTTAATTGACACTAATCCTCATCTTGACTTTTGCTCACCTCCTCCTCTTTTCCCACTAAGTCTTTCCACCTTCCCACCTCAAAGTCACAGAAGCTTTACAGTTTTTCTTATAAAAATATATATATTTAACCCTTTGGCAATCTCTTAATGCCCTTTTATTAAATCCCCTAAGTCTTTTTATTAAGTCCAGGGTAATTAAAATTATTATAAAACTCTCTTGAGAGATTATACCCTTTAATCACAGTGCATATTTGCTGAAATGCAGGTGACACTTCTGGTATATCAAATATAAAAATACTTTGGACAAAGATGTTTAATAGGAATTTTTTGAACTATGGTCTTGACTAAGATGGTTTAAGGCCTTAAAAATCATATCTACATGCAGTCACAATAAAACATTGAAGGACTTCTGTTACAGATATACAATGGCACAGTTGTAATCAAGTTTCTCAATTTATTTCAACTCCAGCTTCTCAGCTGATGTAATCTGTCCTAATGCCATTGACTCCCAAGGTGCTACCTTGTTTTAGAGCACTCAGTTTTCTGGGCAATCAGAACAAATACACAAATAAAATCCCTTGGGCCATTATTCCCCAGCCAATGAAAGAAAAAGAAAGGATCTTCTTGTGAAGTGAGCTTGGATCTCCTGTCTGGAGTGGAAGTGATAATGCACACGCTCTAGACCAAAGGCATTCTTACACAGCTGTACAGTGGCACAGATCAGTATAGAAAGTATTTATTTGCTCTGACACTTGCTACTAGACTGATTCCTGAAATTTCAAAATTAAGGAGTTCTGATAAGAAATAAACTAGCCATCCAGTATTTGTTTTCTTTTACTACCATTTTTTTATTAACAGTGAAAAAATCCCACTTACATGGGGTTTTTAAATGTGGATTTTTAACATTTCCAGTAGGATAGATGGCCAAATGCCTTCCTCTTCACTCCTTCTAATAGATATTTATTTTCACTCATGCTCACATAACTGAAGCTTCCAGCTTATTGCATATTGTCAACACCAGAAGCAGAAAAGAAATGTATGATTTTCTATATCAAAGGAGTTTATGGTAACTTAACTGCTCCTAGGTTAGTAGTGAATGGGAAAGAATTTGAAATACAGCACAATTTAACTTGGCATACCTACAATTCTCAGTTAAAGGTCTTGGAAGGTCTCAACTTCTTAATTTATAAACTCCTACTGAAGTCAACAGACTTATAGCCATGCAGCAAGTGTTCACAGAATGGGAATCTGTATTTTAGAGTTAAATAAAAAAATTACATTGAGACATAATTGGGACTAGTAGGAGAGGTGAGACTGTAAAGCATGAAAAAAGGTGTGACTCATTTAAGTGTTTGAATGAAAGGAGGAATAGGCATGGGGCAATATGGAATAGTTATTGAAGACAACAGAAGCTGTGAAAAGAAGTTATATTTTTAAGGAGCAAAGAAATATAAAAACTACTGGAGTAAGATTGTAGAAACAAGAAAAAGGAGACACTGAGGTGTTCAAACTATCAGAGATCCAATAAAAAATGTACATATAAAAGTTACTGGTGATTTTTCTAAATGTTCATCTACTTTCTGTTTTTTCTCCTGTCATGTTTGTTTGGTTTTTTAAATTAAAGAAAAAAAAGTGATATGTGCTATCATTTAATTTAATTTAAAATGTTGTCAGTATATCGCCATCTGAAATGTATCAACATGCCCTGTAAATGAGCTTTGTGTAGGTGTGAGAAGGAGAAAATAAGGTCCTGCCCACCATGCAATATGGTAACGTGAGACATGTTTTAGGGAATTTTATCAGTAATGCAAGCAATTTTCTGGCAGTGATGAATATTGCTATATATTGGTGATAAACAGGGCTTGTGAGAGGATGAAAGAAATCCAAACATGCTAAAGATATGGAGATACTATAGTAGACAACCAAAGCAAAAAGGATATTCAGTGTTGCAGAAAAGATGAACTAGACAGAACTGGGTTTAAGATTACTTTACTAGTTCAAGAAAAACTTTTAAAATGTGTAAATGAAATGAAAGAAAGACAGGAGTATTTGGACTCAGCTTGTAGTTTAAGGCACTGAAATTAGGTGCTAATGTATAGGTGTTTATATGTTCACTCTATACCTGGAGTGCCTTTTATAGGCAGTGGAGAGCTGATCAGTACAGAGAATTAAGCCTCAAGAATTAATCCAATTCACCCTAAAACAGACATCCACACTGAATCCTTATCCAGACTTCACTGACTATAATAGCACCAAATATCAAGCTTTCAGTTAGATATCTACAGACATCCAGATTTAAGTATCTTAAACCAAACCCCACAGGAGACATCTGCAGTGTTGGTTCCTGTATCTGGTCCTCCAAGATTTCTCCATAGTCCACACCAAAAAAAGCACTTCCAGGGTGAGATTAATTTCTGTCATTTTAAATAGCCACTTAATGATAAAATTGTGTACTAAAAAGACCTGTTTTCTTTATTGACCAAAAGAAGTTTATATTTGGTCAGATGAATCCCCCTTGCCTCCTATAGGGCTACTTAGCTAAAGAAAGCAAAAGAAAAGTCAAGTAATGAATCAGATTAGCATAAGAAAGTTTAAAGGCTGAAGATAATAAAAATTATTGAAATTATTGAAATCATAACATAGCTTCATTAGCAGCACATGTTTGAAGGAAGTGTTCATAAAGATATGACTTCACAACACAACCAATATTATCTTGTACACCTGAGAAATAATAAATTTGGACTGTGGTTTACCCAGGCTTGTCTGGCCTCAAGCAAAGCTTTTAGAGAAATGTTTGTAATCATAATTATTGAGGATGTGACTCACGAGTGTTGCCTTGGAACCAAGACCAAAACTAATGATTGTAGGAGAAAATTAAAAAAAAAGAAGCCCTCAGCACCACAGTTTACAGTACATTTTTGATGACCAGGTTTTGAGATAAAACAAAGTATGTTTGTTTTCCTTTTAGATTTTCTCTTACAAAAAATTAACTCCTAATTAAGAGTATATGCAATTCTAAGAGGATCAACCAAACTTGCTCCAGATTTCTTGTAGAGGAGAAATATCAAGCATGAGCCTCTAATTATCTCTTTAAAAATAATCATTTCTAGGGAGAGGTTGTTACATGTCACCCCTCTCATTTCAACACATGATTTAGTAATCTAAATACTATCTTCTAGCTCTATAGAACCAAATTCTGAGGGTGACTGAGCACTGAAACAATGATTTCCTTTCTGTGACATTGTTCCTTTCTGAACATTTGCTTCAAAAGAAATAAAGTGCCAAATTGCTTCAAAAAGAATAGAGTGCCAAATCTAATGACAATATTATAAGACACAAATAATTTCTATATTAAAAAGCAAATTCATAACAATATTTCAGGGATATTTTAACATTGATCTTAGGAATTTAAAAGAAGAAATTTCCTATGTGGTTTTAAAAATGTTTTCTGAGGAGTCCTAGGTACTAGACAACATTGAATGTGTGTATGATATTAGATAGCTTTTTCATCTCCTACACTATGAACTGCAATATTAATTAGATGTTGGAATTAAATTGATTACAATATTAATTACAATGTACTTTTTGTTAAGTCTATATCATACTGAAGAAGCAAGATTTTGCCTAAATGTAATTGCCATGTATTGCAGAAGAAAAATCTATTTGTATACAGATACTAAAAATATCCATCCAAATAATATTCTAATTACACTGATTTGTTCTGTAGGAAGTGAAATCATTGAACACTAAAACATTATGTATTTATTTTTGATGGTGTTAGGAAGTGAAATGGAGATAAGTGCCATTGAAATATTTTATTTAATTGCAAAAAACCAACTATGCCGATTAAATTAAATATATCCTACATTCATGCACTGTTTTATTCTAAGTGTCTAACTGTGCCTGCAGTTTTCTCCAAATCATTGCTTTAAATTTCACATGGTAAGTAAGATCAGCTGGAGATCAAGTAACCTGGTTACCCAGCAGCAATAAAGCAGCCCTTAACACAGTTCCCATAATCACCCCTTGCACGCTGTAATCACTCTTTCCTCAAGGTACAGAGCAGTGCTTGGGCCTGTTCCAGGTAAAGCCCAATGCAGATGCTCTGGACTGTGCTCTGGGAAGAGCTTGCATCTCTGCTGACTACATAAGGAGAATTAGGAAGCTAAGCAGCTAGTTGCTTAAAACTCTGTAATGCTTGTAAAGCTTGTAGATTAGAAGGTGAAACTAGACAGATGTAGACATGACTCATCCTACCCCTAATATAAAACTGAGCTATACGTAGCTGTTAGACAACAGGACTCTTGTTATAGTTCTGTGATTGATACAGCCACTCACAGAGACAATCTAACTCAGCTTCAGACAGATAACATAGAAGACAGTTCCTCTCCTAAATGAATGCAGTATAGAAGACAGAAAGCAGATAGAAAGCAGTAAACACTTAAAGCAGAGAAATGACATTGAGAAATTGGGAGCATAGAATAAGAAAAATTAAATAATCTTATTTTACCATAAAATGAAAATGTCTCCACTTATCTCAATAATGTCAGATGGAAACACCATATGATGGCAAATGACATAGCTCACAAACAGAGCAGCTGTAATAGCATATATGGAGCCTAACAATGATTATGCATACAACATGTAACAATTCAGAGATCAGTAACAAATAAGTGATAATTCAATTATAAGTTTGATAAATTTTAA
>VYZP01051510.1:0-19272 GCA_013400635.1 Hypocryptadius cinnamomeus | reverse complement strand
GCTTTTTCAAAAATTTTTCTTAAAATTTTGGGTGAGAAAAAAATTGTAGGATTTCAGTCATAAATATTTACTTTTCATCTTACTACTGTTTTCTGCATTAATGCAACTTGCTAAAAAAGTTGAATGCAAAGCCTAGAAGACAACATTAAAACCTTTTCTTGATTGGAACTGGAGGGAGCTTATACTAAATGGCATCCAGGGGAAAACACAGTGTAGCTAGGAATGCAAACTGATTGACCTCAAAACCAAACTGAACAGATAATGCTCAGTTCTGAGAATAAAATCCTTTCAAATAAATATACAGTAATTGAAATAAAAATGTTTCTGCAAAGCCATACACCAGCTATGAAAATGCAGCATATAATTTTTTCTTTCCTCATAGGAGATAAAAAATGGTGACTCAAACTCTCATAAAATGGCACAAGAATCCATATTTACTACTCAATTAAACTAATTATAGCTAAATACCTTCTTTATTTTCTATGGGTGTGAACCAAAAAGTTACACAGGAGAAAAAACCGTGTCTATTGAAATGAGCTACTGTGAAGCCAAAGTAGCTCCTCTGATTTATCAAACATCTGATTTTGTCAAACAAGATAAGAGCATATATTTTAAATTCTTACTTTTGTTCCAGACATAGTCTTATCCCATTTTCACTGCTATAACCTTTGAATGATTTTATACAGTGCATTAAATGGTAAGTGTAAAGCTTTGCCATACATGGTTTGATCTTTTTTTATTTTATGGCATGCATTTTTTTCATATGCTCCACTAACGTCACATGATTATATCCGTCTCAAAATTTTCAGCATTCTATTTCTCAAGACTACACAAAAATACAATAGTTTTGAAGTTAATTCCATATTAATTCCATATGGCTATTTTGGATGAGAATGTGATTTCCTTTCTATATCTCTAAAAACATAATTTAAGAAAGATGCCTTTATTTAAATAATATTGTGTAAAATGTTTCAGAAACTAGCCACTAAAAAAAATTGAGTTTTATATTTTGGTTTTCAGTGGTATGGGTTTCTTTTGTTTGTTTGTTTGGTTTGGTTGTTTTTTGTTTTGTTTCGCTTTGTTTTTTGGTTTTTTTGTTGTTGTTGTTGTGTTTTGGTTTTTGGCAGCAGGTTGCAGTTGCACAGTCACAAAATCATAAACTGTTCTGATATTTCTTTTTTTTGTTATGTAAATATGAATTTTTTGAGCACTGAAGAGTAATTATAAATTTATATTAGAATAGGGAAAATAACTTTCTGAAGATATTATTAAAAATAGTAGTCCTAATAAAATCTTTAAAAAAATCTCTATGGAATTAAATAAGTCTGATAAATGTGCATCCTGTCAAGGCCATTAACCTTCTGAGTGCACCAGCTCAGGCCTGTATGAAGTGGCCACCTCTATCCTGCATGCCTAATATGGTATCACCTCTCCAAAGAAACTTGCAAAATCGTCCTTCCCCTTCAGGGAAGGTTTGGCCCCAGGTGAGTGCCTGTGAGTGTTCGAGGCATTTTTCTTTCTGAATCATCCCCTTGATCCACGGTACACTAATGACTGTGAGAATCAAACTGGACATTATAGGGTGCTCTTCATGATACATTGAGTTATTATCTGAGGAAGCAAATTTTAAAGCTGAGAAAAATCATTAACCTGTTTTCACAGTGTATCACAAGCATTATATTTTACCCAGCTAACCCCCTAATAGATTTCTGAGACTAAACATTGATAAAAGGCAAAGAAGCCCCACTGTTCCAGTTGTAAAGATCTTTTTAACACAGATAGTCTCTGCATGGTCCTATTCAACTTCTCAGTTAGGAGGACTATTTTTTACAGCATAGATCAAAGTTCTAGTTCACATGGAGCAGGCATCCATAGATGCTAATTAAAACATGAACAAACATTAATAAGCTGACATCTTCTTTACACTGTCACAAGTTTTTTTTATAAACAATATATCCTAACTCAATTAGAAGTTGCAATACTTCACCTATTACTAGTTGAACAGTTTCTCTGTTATGTGGAATATCCTATTAAATTATCATTATTGGCTGTAAAAATAGAAGCAGCTGCAACTTCTCTTATTGTTACTAGGAGAAATCAAGATGTAGCTTCTGTTCATTCTCCAGGACAAAAATTTAAATATAGTCTAATTAAGCTGTAATCATTTTTATCTCCAATCACTTCGGTAGCAAGCTAGTAATGTTAAACTATAAACTGTGAACCATATGTTCACAGTTAGGATGTTCAGGAAGGGAGCTGCCTCTATCAGCAGTTTGTACATCAGCTGTACTTGTGCCATGTTTTGCCACCTTGCTGGGCGAAGAGAATCAATGCAAAGAAGAGTCATCTGAAGAAAGTGAGCAGCTGACTAAGCATCAGGTTTAATGAGAACATTGAGAGCTATCAGGAGCAGTTGGAAGGGGAAAATGGCACAGATGAACTCATCCACTTACCTCCAAAATAACTGTGACAGTAAATCAGAAAGAAAGTTGGAAAATGGTCAGACTATATACCTAAAAACAGAAGAAAAAATGAAAAGACTAAATGCTTTAGTCTATAGACCTGAAAGCCAAGGTGAATGATTTTACTTTGTATACTTTTCTGTGGTATGCCTTCCACAGTAAATCAAGACAAAACATGATAGTTTTGGGGTAGACTTAATATTCTTCATGGATAATAATATTAGACTGTGTTGTGAAATTGTACAGAAAGCAGCATGTATAATACAGAGATGTTTTTGTTACTGCTGAGCATGCCTTACATAGAGCCACAGCCTTTTGCTTCTTGTGTTGCCCTCCCAGTGTAAAGGCTGGTGCTGCACAGAAAGATGGGAGAGGACACAGCTGGGACAGCTGACTCCAAAGGAGCAAAAGGATATTCCACACCATATGGAATCATGCACTGCATATAAACCTGAGGGAAGAAAGAGCAATAAGGAATCATTTGGCATGATGGCATTTGTCTTCTCAAGTAACTGTTACCTGTGACAGAGTCTTTGGGTGATGGCTGAATACCTGCCTGCCAGTGGGAAGTAGGGAATGAATTCCTTCTTTTACTTTACTAGTGTGCATGGCTTTTCTTTTCCCTATTAAACTGTCTTTATCTCAATCCATGAGTTTTTCCACATTTTCTTCTCCAATTCCCTTCTTCATTGAACCAGTGGAGGGGAAGTGAGCAAGCAGCTGTGTGGTTCTTGATTGCTAGCTGGGTTTAAAACATGACACACAGGTCTGTGTTTGTTGTTATAAATATAGATTGCTTTTAAAAAGTAATGAACTAAGGCTAGAATTCTATTTCTTTCATTTGTGATGAAGTCTTTAAAAAGCGTTTGGTTTTCAGTTTGCCCTTCCTCCTAATGTCCTTCCCTCTATCTTACCTGAAAACTTCATCACGTGGAACCCTACTGCTGAAATAGGGGACTAACTATGCAAAATGCTGCAATTTGTGTTCATGAAGTCACAGAGACTTTCAGTTTATTGAGTTTTTGGCTTTTGGTTGGTTTGTTTTTTCACTTTAAGTATAAGAAAGAAAATGTGTGCTGATGAGTATAAGATTCCTCCTATGTTACCTTGATATGCTCTTTTTCCAAATGGTTTCCATCTGGTCTCTTTTCAGCTATAGCACTTACCCCAGGCTCATACTCCTTGCCTCAGTAATTTTCAGACTTTGGATATCTCTTTTTGCTTCCTCCAATTTCTTGTCTGTTTTTTTACTCACGTAGGCTAGTTTGAGCTTATTTAACATATTTTCCTTTTCCCCCAGTCCATGCAACTTTCCTTTAAATTTCTCACATAACTGTTCATTGGTATAGTTTCTATCCTCCTTATCCTGGTCTCATCAAGCAAATTTTTTTTTTTTGCTTTCTGCGTGTTTTAATACCCAGTTTCTTTTTACAGCCAGTCTAGTCCATCTCTCAGCACTAACTTCTTTTTCCCAGTGATGTGCTCTAATGTACCCTAAGACCTTTTCATCAATTTACCCTCGCCCTCTTTTTATTCACAGTAATTATTCCGGATAGCCTCTTTGGCATGTTCCTTAGTCCTGAGAGAGGAAAGTCTTTTTTTCAGGTATTCAGACTATTCACAAAATGCATCATTTCAATACTTAAGAGGAGATTCTAAGTGGTTGTGTCCTTGAGCATGTTCTTGTGCAGCAAATATATAGAAGGATAGTGTGAAATACAGACAAATTTAGCAAACCATCAGTCTTCCACTTTTTTTTTACTTTCCTCTATGCAGTCTGACACTATGTCTTACAATGGGTAGTGGAAGAAAATGTTACTTTCTTGTCTGAATCAAAATTAGGCAAAAGAGATGTATTGCAATTTCTGTGTAGAACAATTCAGTCATATTATGTGGGGGTAAAAATTTAAGTTTTGTTTCAAATGTATTCTAATAATGAAATCATCATGTATTTTAAAAGTTGATTTGAAAGTGATTGTGTTCAGTAACATCTAACTGGGATTTAGTTTTTCTTTTCTGTGTTCCCTGTTAATCTTACTATCGCAATCTATATATATATAATATCTTGAAAACTTTGTCTATGTGTGTGTGTGTGTGTGGTAGTGTATACTGGTGTCAGCTGATAAGTGATATGACAAATTCTCACTAAATTGATTTCAGTTAAACTTGTATCATATATTCTAAATTAATACTTTTTTTATGTTCTTCACTATGTTATAGTTCATGGAAGGAATGGAATGATCTTTCTTAGAAATTAGAAATTAAGAACAATATATGTGATTACCAAGACTGGCTGTCTTAGAAGTGGTTAGTGGAAATCAGGGGCAAAATAAAAAAAGGCACAAGTAATCCTCTAAAGTGAACTATGCAAGGCAAGTCAGAATGATCCTTTCATAAAATCCTTGCTGTCCTTGCAGTCCTTGCTTGCCCCTTCTTCCAAAGGTGGTAAACTCTCTTTTATTCAGATGTTCCAGCCAAAACTCTGTGGATCCAGGATGGTTTTCTTCCCTGCCTGCTTGTTTTTCAGCACATAGAGAATACCTTCTCCTGTGACTTTAAGATTTCTTCCATGAAGAATATTCAGCTTTTCTGGACTCCTTTGCTCTTCAGAAATGCTTCTCAATGGACATTTTCTCCTAAACAGTTTGCCCTCTGGAAGTCCAAGGTAGCAGTTCTATTAACTAACATCTAACCCACCATGTTCCTACTTCAATTTTCATGGTTTTAATTCTACTGCACTCCATTAACTATAAAATTGATTATTTGTTTTGAAAAAAATGTTAGTCAAGAGTTATTCTGAAATAAGATGTATATTTCATATATTTATATTTATAAAATTTGTGAGAGGAAGGGATATATATAAAAATATGTAAAATTTCCTGATGTGAACCTGTATCTTTAATGGCTGTTAAATACATCAAGGAATCAGTAGCTTCTTCCTGGAAAATATTTTTGTTTAATTCCCTCATTGTTTTGTGATGGTTGACTATCACACATACATGTTAATTGCTACTGTTACTGCTCAATTATTGTAACTACAAAATCTATTTTTTATCATCCTTATTATAAATAGGTCATGAAATTAACTCCTTAGATAGAATAAGTTATACTTTGAGTAGAAATGACTTTCACTACTGTAAAACAGGCTTACTCAGTTTCTATAAAACATGTGTTAAAAGAATGAACATGCCTGCTTAGACTGCCTAATGCTTAGGGACACTATTGTTTCATGTTTTTCTTTAGAGATAATACAGAATAACATAACTAATATTAAAAATTACTTATTTGAAGGCAAAAACTGCAAAGACACTTATTAGCTGCAGACTTAGCCTGGATTTCCTATTAAAAGTAACTTCAAATGATAAATTTATTTTTACCTAAAAAAAAGCCAACCAAAATATTTCTTTTAACCTGTTGCTTAGAGAGCAGAAAAAATATGCCTTATAATTTACAATATTATATTCTGCTAAAAGTCTGTGTCTGAGATTTCTCTCTCTTTTCCTTCTCCATAATGCTATTGCCTAATATTTAAGTTCTTGCAGATATGAGCAAAAAATGCTCTGTTGTTGGGTGAGTTGACGAGGACAGACTGCTTTCACTGTACATATGTTTTGTGCAGAGCTGGCTGGAAGGTCTGATCAATAGCCCACAACATAACTCACTGTGGGAGACAGTTTGCTCTGAAGAGTAGGATCTTGGCATAGTCAGGAAAAGAAAGGAGAATATTCAGGAAATCCAGTGGTCGGTGAGGATAAAAGATAGGACGCAGCATATGAGGTCACAGTAGGGTGATTTTCAATTCCATTATTTTTTTCTCTCTGATTAGACAGGAGATGTACGTTTTAAAAAGGGTTTTGTTTTTTTCAGTTATAAGTAATGAACATAGTTCCACAAGCTCTGTCATGATTTTTTGGTGGGTTGGCTCAGTTACAAAGCTCCAACTTGTTCTAAGTCTAGTAATAAACTTAAACTTTTGTAGGTGATGTGTGTTTTACTTTCATATCTTGTCTTGTATTGCTTGCTCCCTAATAGGATGTTGTATTGTCTGTTGATATTTGTTCCCTGTGAGCTGAAAATTTATTCCCTTTAGTAAAGCAGCAGGTATGGTTTTTCAAGCTGAGTTTGACTTTTGGCTGCTAACAGGAAAATATTTTCCTCTTCTTCCACTTCTCTTCAACAACAACAAAAAAAAAAAAAAAAAAAAAAGGAAAAAGAAAAGAAAGAAAAAAGTCTGGTTAAAAAGAGACGCGAAAATGAAAGGTTTAACATCTATAAATAAAAACCAATTATACCTTTTGTATTTACTCACAATAGCAGTGTGCAATTTCTCAATCTTGTGTGGCTGCTTTTGTTCCCTCTGGCAAGAGGAAAAGACTTGAGCTCTGCATGGATTGGAGGGCTGAGCCTCATCTGCTTTAGAGGGACTTTGGCAATACTGAGGATCTGTCTTTATAAAAATGTTTTATAGAACTGAAATTTCAGGTCAAGGAGAGGCTCCATTCAGCACCCTTCACAGGTGCTGCTATTAGCTGATTTTAAGTGCTCTTAGATATGAATTCAATATTCTGTCACTAATTATATCTAAAAACTGTTACAGTTTAACTTGTTGGTGGACTCAGGTTGTAAGAAATGCCAAGGATAACAAGGTCAAATATAATGTTCCTTACTATGACAAGAAATGTCCTGTTTGGGAGATGGACAGGCTTTATTATAGAATCACATAATATGCTGACTTGCAAGAGACTCACAAGGACCATTGAGTCCAACTTCTGGACCGTCACAAGACAACCCAAGTATAACACCATGTGCCTGAGAGCATTGTCCAAATGCTCCTTGAGCTCTGTCAGGCTTGGTGCTGTGACCAATTCCCTGGACAGCCTGTTGCAGTGCCCAACCACCCTCTGGGGTGAAGAACTTCTTCTTAATATCCAACCTAAACCTTCCCTGACACAAATTCAGGCCATTCCCTCAGGTCCTGGTCAACACAGAGAGGAGTTCAGAGTCTTCCCCTCATGAGGAAATTGTTGACTGCAGTGAGATCTCCCCACAGTCTCCTCTTCTCCAGGCTGAACAGACCAAGTGACCTCAGCTGCTCCTCATACAGCTTCCCCTCTACACTCTCCACCATCTTTGTTGCCCTCCTCTGGACGTTCTCTAACAGCTCAATGTTTTTCTTATATTGTGTCACACAAAAGTGCACATGGCACTCGAGGGGAGGCCACCCCAGTGCAGAGCAGAGCAGGAAAATCTCCTCCCTTGCCTGGCTGGTGATGCTGTGCCTGATGCCCCGCAGGACAGGGTTGGCCCTCTTGGCTGCCGGGGCACTGCTGGCTCATGTTCAACTTTCTGTTGACCAGAACCCCCAGGTGCCTTTCCACAGCACTGCTTTCCAGCATCTTATTCCCAGTGTTATGCAATGGTTAGCTGTCTCTATCTTCCGTGGGGAACTTAGCTTGTGCCATAGTATGGATTTACAGAAAGTGTTTACAAACATCCACAAGTATGTTAAAAGACAACATAGCCTAAAATGAAAATAAAAGTAATATGAACAGTTTATTACCAGAAAGCATCAATACAAATAAAGATGTTATCATAAATATTCATACCATGCAATACCTATTCCTCCATCAATTTGATTTCTGCTTAGGGATAAAGATCAGGCTTTAAGAGGATGGGTTACTGGTCTCTTTTTTTTAAAAAAAAAAGTAATCCATTAAAAGACTCTCTCTCAATTCAGGTCAGCATAATCAGGCATGGCCTGAATTATGCTCTAGTTGTGCCAGGGTCTGATCCTGTCTCAAGCCCTCTCTGAGCAGTCACTGAACTTTCATGGATTAACCTCTGCCCTGACTTGTTGACCTTGCCCTTGGTTGAAGATCACAGGGCTGTTGTTGGAACCCATTGTTTTTGCCATGTGACATTGCTTATCCTGCTCAGGGGCTGCAAGATAATGCCCTGGCAGTGAGGGCATTGCCTGTGCTGTCAGAGTTGACTCCTGCCTTGTCCTTCCTTGAACCTCACTCTTGCTGCCCTCTAATAGAAGTTTCCAAAACCAGTTCCCAAATGCCCACCTCTGCAATGAAATGATTAGCTAAAGCTCATGAAAGTCAATACCAGAAGCAGCAAAAGGCATGGGCAACAGTCTGTGACCTGTTAGGGCTTTATGATGCACACATTGCTCCTCATGTTAATAACTTACCATTAAAGTGGTACAGCACTGCACCTGGCAGATACCCACAAATTGAAGTGAGAGGCAGTGTGGGAGTCTAATACCCTCTGATCAGGTCCTTTTAAATACTCCATGCATGGCAGATAAAATGCTCAACTTATTCAAAGTCAATGCTAAACAGTGAATTTTTGAAACTCAGACCAAAAGTGATAGTTAATTTTTCAATGAATACAGAATTTATAGGGTGAAATTTTGGTGAAGAAGAATTTTGAAACAGGAAGGAAAGAAGATACAGACAGGCAGTGTCCAGGTTTACTGAAATTAACAAACACAGGATAGATATCTTTCACCTGGTGTTCCTTGTAGAAGTTAATTACAGCAGTGTCCCATGTCTTGGCATCTTGTCCTGGCAACCTTCCATGCTGAATGACTGATACTTGAATAATTCTGAAGCCTGCACTTCTGACACTACACTTCACAGGCAGGCTCTGGCCCCACTCTTTCTTGAGTCCTGCTCACAGAACAGTCTGAAAAAGATGGTTATGAGGAGCTCAGCATCTCTTTTACCTGTGGCACCCCTTCTGGTGTGGTCTGATTTGGACTTCTCAGTGCAAGAAATACAGTGATGTTCTGGGGTAAGTCAAGAAGGCCACAAATATGATAGTGGGCTGTAGTATGACATGAAATTAGAGACTGAGAAAAATGGACTTGTCCAATTTAAAAAATTGAAACTGAGGAGGAAATTTTAAGTCTGACTACAAATCTCTGTTAAGAGACCACGTTGAATACAGGATGAGATTTTCTGTGGATGTTCACAGTAGAAGGACGAGATACCAAAAACATAGGTTGCAAAAAGAGGCTATACCTATTTGATGTAAGGAATTTTTTACCATGAGGATGTTCAAACACTGGAACAAGTACCTCGGGATGTTGCGAGATCTCTAAAATTCAACTGAACATAGCCCTGAGCCACCTGCTCTGACTGGGCTGACTTTTAGAAATGTCTTGGACAACAGGAATTCTGGAGGTCCCTTCCAATCTGTGGGATTCTAATCCCATTTCCTTTCTTGGGCAAACGTCACACATCAGAGGTTTAGTTGATGTAAATTACAAACAACATTATTCTTAAAAGGAAGAACTTTGAAGATTTGACATTAGGAAAGGATTTGCCTATTTGATAAATTGCATCATTTGTGAAGATTTTTAGTCTCAATAATGGAAAAAGAGACAGAGTTTTAGGGGGTGTTCATCTAAGACGAATGCATTGAATGTTTAATATAAATATATAAAACCTGCAAGTTTTACTTTTAGTAACAGTAAGATGTAATAAAAACAAACTACATTGTCTGTGTAGGGTAAAAATATTATGATTTTCTTCAAGAAGCAGCTATTATATTTGTCTCCACAAGCTCCTTATAATTTGACATCAACTAAATTTATTCTTCACTCCTCTATTTACTATATACAAACCTTAGTTTACATAGAATGCTTTTACCTGCTTTTTTTGGAAAAATATTGTGTGAACAGAGCTTTTTTAAAAGCCTTATGCTTCAAGAATGGGAATGAAAGTAAAAAACTCTGTCAGTTACATGAATAGTAAGAAACAGTCATGTCTTATATCAAGTAAATAATTTACTGCAATATGAATATTCTTTTGATCATGTACTTCTGATAATGTACTCCATTTCTGACTTGCATTATATAAAATACAGCTCTCAGGAAATAATTTGTTTTACTATTGAGAACATTTGTGTATGCAATAGTAACTAAGACAGGAATACTACATTTTAGTGAAGAAACTCATGCATGAGATCTTAAGAATTTTGTCTCAAGGTACTTTACAACTTTTTGTGACAGTGCTAAAAAAGGAAACAGCCACTTTTTTGGGAGAGAAAGTGCAGACTAGACAAAACACTAAAAAAACTAACAGCTTTTGCACAATTATCTCTGCTGCAATGTCTTGAATGTCTCATTATGTCAAGTGCAGTGATTTACTGAACAAATATTTACATTTTTTCCATCTCTTTGCTAACAACAACATATTAAGTTCTGATTAGCTATTCTCTATTGTAACAGCTGAGAGATGTTCTACTTCCACTATTTTTGTGTTTCAATGAGAAAGAATTGGTTAGATTATGTAAGTCAAGAAAAAAAGAGAAAGAATGATTAATTTATGAGTCTGCATATTTCTCAGAAGGAAAGTTTCAGGCACCTTATGCACAGTTTTATTATTTAAGTTTGAAAGATACACAAGAACAAACTGTTCAGGTAGCTTTTCAAAGCAAAATTACCAATGGAATTGATATTTGTACAGTTGTATTTCATTTGGAATCATGACCACTTTACTTAAAGCTCCGGTTCTTTACCTAAGTACATCACCTACCTACCAAAACTGTGAGGCACAATGGAGTATTGTAAGCAAAATGTTGATATTTCTGTTACTGAATGTCATCACAGGCCTGAAAATGGCTTAGAATATTTCATTTCAATATTCAGTCTAACTCTGAAGATCCTGTCTCTGAATTTTTTTTGAAGAACAAAGGTGATAAAGTATTGCTGTGTTTCCATCTAGCTTTTTTACAATCACCTTCTGGTATTTTCTCTCAGAAGTAATTATTGTAAGTACCAAAGAGGGAAAATTAGTAATGTAGTAAAATGTGACTGAAATGGGAAAAATACTTAGTGAAAATTAGAATAGCAAGCTACTAGTGGATTTATAATCTACTGTAAACAATATATCTACATGTTGTACAGGCTTGGATTCTATATGTTTCTCATAAAAAAAAGCCTGTATATATAGCTTGGTTTCAAAGACAGGGGCCTGCCAAGGAAGGTGCAAACCTCCCTTGGAATGGACATGTGACCTCCTTCCCTCCACACTATTATAACTTTGAAATTAAGGTGTTTTCAGGCAAAGATTATGGGAAAAGGAATATCAGTTCTTTGCTAGTACCTATATATGTATAACATGGCAAACAAACAGCAACAGCAGCAACAACAAACAGAACTAGGAACCCAGTCCCAGCCTCCTCTCGGCCGCAGGCACTTTCCCCGTCGGTGCAGTTCCATCAGGGGCGCTGGTGGCTCCCGGTGGGCAGGACGGTTGCGATGATTCCCCCGCGGCTGCAGGGCGTGGTGTGGTGTGAGTTCAGCCATCCCTCTCACATGGACAATGGCAGGGGCGCCAGCGGAAGAGATGGAAAAGTGGCTTCTGTTACAAACCCCCAGAGGCAGCTGGTCCCAGTGTCCCTCCCTATGGTGAAATGGGCTGTAGCAGGAACCTTGGAGCAGTGGCTGGAATGGCACAGGGGAGCAGATCCCGGGGTGGCAAACAAAATATAGCAGAAGATCTGCAGCCATAGCAGCAGCTGCAAGGGATCGGGCAGACACAGGATATCGGGTTGAAGTGTAGCAAAAACCAGAACCAGTGCAAGAAAACAGCCAGGCCATACAGCAGCAGCCACGTCCATGCAAACAGTTGAGATGCGCTCCCTGAGAGGGAGTCAGGGGTTGGGGTCCCAGGTTCTTCCCTGGGATACACGAGTAGATGGTGAGTGTTCTTTCCAGCGTGAGCAGGTGATCAGTAAGGTCCCAGTTCAATGGCTGCTGTTATGAGCAAAGCCTCACTCACAGTAGGAAAAGCAGTAAAAGGGCTGGGCTTCACAGTGGGAGAGAATTTTCCCTGCAGCAGCAACAGCACCATCTCCTCCTTAGTGCTGAGAGTGACAGAGAAAGAGTGACCCAGACCAGCCCTCTGACCCACCCAGCCAAAATCTCACAGTATCTCTGCCCTCCCCAAGAGAAAGCCCCCAGAAAAAATAGTGCAGCCAGCTACACCCCTTCCTCCCATCTTGGCCACTCTTGTCTCTCAAGTATTGTTCTTCCCATCTGTTAGGCAAAAAATGGAAGAAAATTCCCTGAGAGAAAGAAAAGGGGAAAAAAACCGGAAAAATTCCTAACCTCGAACAATGTAGTAATATGAACCTTGTGGCAGACATTAGTGTACTTCTCTTTCTCCCTATAACTGTGTAAAGATGATCATTAGAGGTGAGCCATCAGCATCCAGACTCCTTCACCAGGAGCAAAGTGGGTGTGTTATGTAGATGCTGAGTACTTTTGGAGGTTAGCTACCCTGAAAACTGTTTCTGCCAACTCCCATGATTACATCCCTTTAATGAACAGTGAAGGACCATTGATGGCTTGTTAACAGCCATTGAGTCTCCTGTGTTTATCTGTCTTGCATTAGATTCTAGGGTCATAATAGAGATTTCATTGTACACAGTTTAATTAAGCTATTATCACACCCTGAGCACAACCTCTTCTCTCCACCTTCCATGGCTTTTGCAGTCTGGGCTCAGGGCCAGGTTTTGGTGCAATTGTGTGGTTTAGCACCTCTCTGATGGTGAAAGGACTGATTGTGCCAATGTTCTGGGAGAAATTTGTGCTGGTGAACAATGTTGGAGCCCCAGCCCATGGCCCACCAGGGCTGCCTCAACACTTGTTACTATAATTGTACATGCAACAATAGCCACAACATAATTGATAAAGCCAAGAAAAAGCTAGATGCATAGAAGGGTAAATTAATGAAGCAGTGGTTTGATGACTGCTGTTACATTTATAAAAGGAAAGACTTGGCTACAGAAAGGCCAAGATGAGTTCAAGTGCATCCTGACACCACTTCTGACACCACCTGAGGGCCATGAGCCTGAGAAAAGCCTTGTGGTCTCTTATGGCTGTGTCATCGCCACCTCTTGTGGGCTACCCAGCTACACGACTCTGCTCATCCTTCAACACCTTCCCATTTATTGATCTTTACTATAGTCTGTGTCTTTTCTGTTAACCAGATAAAACACATAGCAAACTGCTGGGAAGATAAAAAAGGCTGTATTTGAGGACTGCTAGAAGAGTGGTTACATTTTCTTTCTGCATGAAGACTAGAATTAGTACATTTTGACCTTTAGAAATAATATTCCGTTGTTAGAAAAGGAAAAGGAAAGAGCTACACTGTCATGTCTATCCTTAAATGACTAAGCAGACTAATATTTAGATTGGTCTCAACAAAACCCTAGGGCTCATTTCATATATTGTATACATTTTCCAATGTTCTATCGAAATAACTTTGGTTATCTTACCTGAAGTTGATATAGTTTTTTTACCTTTTTTCTCAGTATCAATATTGTTGACGAGGGATCTTTACTGCTCATGCTGTACTCTCTCATATCCTTTCTTTTTTTTCAGGATTAAATCTAAAAGACAGAAATCCCAGAAAATACATTTTGTGGCTTCACGGGGATGACTCTCTTAATTCTGATTTGCAATGCATCATTTTCTTGAGGATGACTATCAAAGTAGCAAGAATGGTAAAGGTGCACTTTAAATTTGGCATGTTAATTCTCCTGTTTCTTACAGGTGTTTTAAAACCTTTCAGAAGAATAACTAATGCCCTGGCCTACTGAAATTTTAGGTAGGTGAGTAAATATCCTAGCTGATGCACAGCTAAAATTACTTTGGGAATACTAGTTATTATAGGTAGAATTTTTGAAACATGGGTATGGATACACTCAGGTGGACTGCACCCTCCAGTCAGCAAGCCACTTGTATGTTTCAAGACCATTCACCACAACTCTGTTGTTACCTGATGTGAAAATCAGTTTGAACTATGGTTTATCAATTTCTAGAAGTACTTTGATTAAAAGGTTTTGGGTACCAGTACATGCAAGTCTGTATGATCTGTGTGATCTGATGATTGTGCACTCTGAATGAGTGTTGGGAAAAATGTGTATTCATTCTTTCCTCTCATCAGCAGCCATGCACATATCTGAATGTGAACGTGTTTTCTGCTGCATGTCCACCACAGTCTTCATTGCAAAAGGCTACTTCATTCAGTTTTTCTTCAGTAGAAGTTCTGGGAAACATGATTCTATTGATGCTTTTCAAACAGTTTTATCTTACTCAAAATTTAGATTTCGAAAGTATTCAAAGTTTTATACCTGAGGATTCAATAAGATATAGTACTGTTTATTGTCCCAGTGTTGTATCTATCTTGGTTAGAACACTGGGCCAATACTGACTTCAATTGATCTAGCATCTTGCTATCATTCATGGCTTCGCTTTCCTGAACAGCTGCATCCTAGGATATTAGAATATATAAGAGAAGATCGAATTGTGGTTATTTTGTGCCTGATTAGCTGCAATTTCTTCAAGAAAGTTGCATAGTATTTCTCCTATGTCTTGAATTTAGTTTTCTCCTTCATAACATTTGGAAGACTTGTGAACATTTGGCCTATGAACCTCTGAAAAATTAGTAATTTGAACACAACTGATAATTTTATGCACTTTTAAGTTTTTCCTTTCAGAGCCAAAAAAGTTGTCTCTCCTAGAGAAAAACAAAGGAGTGTCTCAAAGAGGAAGTTGTCAAAATCAGAAGCAGATTTCTACACCTTTATTTAGAGATCACCTCCTTTATTTCAGTCAGTGGTAGGTCACAATAGCTGCTTCACCCAGCCACAGGATGGAGGCATAATTGCGTGCACTTGATCAAAGTATGTCTAGAAGTAGGAATATGGCTATTACTCTCACATTTTATTGCTACTCTGCCTGGTTTTGAGTGCTTGGTTTTGACCAAATCTGTTGGATACACATGCTTTTTTACCTGGACAGCTGTGAAAACTTTGCAAAGTAATCTCAGAATCTTAGTTACTCTACTATGTTAGTTGTTACCCTCCACCATATTTGACTTTTGGAGAAAACAAGGGCATGAGGCCTCAATGAAACTGGGCAACTTTATGATTTTAGTAGTTTATGGAAAGGTAGTCCAGTACTACAGTCCTGAAGACAGTTGAGCTAAATACTGAGGAAGTTGAGCCTTCCAAAGAAAACCATGTCCTTCACATGATCTACAATTAGTTGTTCATGTCTGGGAGAACAAAGAATTTCCGCTTTTCTCCCTTTGCAATTTATACATTTCCTTTTGCCATGGAACAATATTTACTGCTGTTAGTGAAAGTTGAACAAAACACTGTTGGTGGTCTCCCAGGTGTGAAGAAGTGGCTGTGGAGATATTATATTCACTAGGTGCCTTGTGTCTAGAGCTCACAGTGAAGTGCTTGGAATACTTTTGAGAGTGTCCTGGTTTAGGGCAAATTTTGTGAGTAAACTTCTGAAGTGGTCTTTTCTAGAAAGCAGATTCAAGCAGCCCTTTTCCCAGTCAGTTTGGGAGGTAAACATCTTTTGAGAAAAGCAGGAAAAAAACCTGGTTTTTTAACAAGCAAAGTACTCACAAACATGGAAAAATGAATAATATTAAAGAATAAAATCTCTTGCTGTTCTGAAGAGATGGCAAATTCAAAAAGTCCTTTTTGTGGGGTGTAGCTCAACTCGCTCTTATCAGTCCCTTCTGCACTGGAAAATGTCATGTGCTGGGCTCTGGTGGGCCACAGGCACGAGCTCCCAGTGTTTTTTCTGTGTTTTCAGTCCAGAGCAGGACGGATCAGTTCCAAGAAGAAGAAAAAGCCACTGTCTGGGGAACTTTTCTGCCTCAGATAGCTAAAAAAACCCTAAAAGCAAAGGAGAACTCTCTCCCACTGTCAGTGCTGCAGACAAGGCACACCAAGAGAAAAGGAATTCCGGGGGAGTGAAAATGAAATTTCTGCACACACAAAACTGCTTGCCACTGCTTCCCCTTCCCTTTGCTCTTGGATCCAGTTTTAAAGGTGCAGAACTTACTTCTGGGCTAAACAGACAAATGGGGATACAATTCAGCATCATAGTCACCCCAGGACAGAGAGTAAAACAGGAAAACAATCTCATATAGGAACAGTGATGACATGGTTTTAATAAGCCATTGAGGGAGCAATGCACAATTCCTTCATTTTCAGGACTGAAATTGGATGCAGCCTTTCCATAGTTATGTAGTGTTTTAACATTCTGAGAATAAGGAGAAACTGCAGTTAACCCCAGTCACGTTTGAGGAAACAAAATTTTGCAAAAAATTTTTTTTCCTGTATTGTTGAAGTGCATATACATGGTGCAGTGAAATTTAGCAAGTGTTAAGAGAATATTTCTCCATCTGTTTGACATGAGAATGACTTGCTGTGGATACAAGAGAGGCATTAATAGAAGCTACTTGAATTTGGGCAAATGGGAGAAAGCATACTTAAGGCTGCATTCTGAATAGAAACATTGAAAATGGAGCCACACTTCGTGACAAACCTGTATGAACTGAAAATAAAGAGGAAAATTCTACTGGCTTCTGATAGCTGTATATTGAACTAGTCAGTCCAGGTATTAGAATAACTGAGCAGTCTGTGTAGCTTCAAAACTTCTACACAACTAAAATTGGATCTGTGTGGTTGTTGAGATTGAAGTGCAGGACCTGACACTTCACCTTATTGGACCTCATACCACTGGCCTTGTCCCACTGATCCAGCCTGTCCAGATCCCTCTGTAGAGCCTTCTTACCTTCCAGTAGATTGACACTCTTGCCTTAGTGTTGTCTGCAAACTCACCAAGGGTACACTCGAAAACCTAGTTCAGATCATTCACAAAGATGTTAAACAGGACTGGAACCAATACTGAGCCTTGGGCAACACCACTGGTGACTGGCCACTGGTTGGATTTAACCTCTTTCACCAACACTCTTTGATCCTGGCCATCCAGCCAGGTTTTTACTCAGCAATGATTTTGCTGATCCAATTTTGCCAAGCCATGAGCAGTTAGCTTGTCCAGGAGAATGCTGTGGGAAATGGCTTCAGAGGCTTTACTAAAGTCTGTGTAGCCAATATTCCCAAGCTTCCTCTCCTGGAGGAGTTTCTTCTCTCACCTCTTCCTGTGTAATCTTCTTTGCCCTTTCAACTTCTTCACTGTGCCTATTTTGTACATATCCCCTACGTATAAGCAGACAGTGTTAGAAGGTCCTTCAGTTTGGAGCCAGCTGGGAGCATTGTGGTAGTACTTCCCCCGAGCATTTATATTACCGAAAACAAATGGTTATGTGTTCTTTGTTTTACTTCCTGACAATGCTCCTGCTTTTTGGAGAAAGAGAAATGGAGATAAAAACTATGTAGCACATGTTTGCAAAGAAAAAAATAGGTATTAAAAATATCTAGAGAAAAAAAAGCTTTCAAAAGAAAATTCAGTTCACTTATGGTGGTCGCAAATGTAATAGATAGCTTAGAGTATGTGTAAGATGGTGAAAAGTAGCTAAATAGAGTGTGTGTCTGAAGGTTCAGTTAATCAGAATGAAGGTTTTGGAGCTTAGATATACAATGTTTTTATTGAAAACCAGGATATGATAAAACTTGAAAAATAGGTTTATACAGCATGAATCAAAATATAAGTTAAAGTTATTCTGTATCTTTATATGTGTAAATGATAATCTCATTTAATATTTTGAAATGGTTTGGATTTACTCCATTCAGTTGCTCTTTCAATACTAATTATGCTATTCACCTTTCCTACAGAACTGAGGTAAAAAAAAGTGTAATAGTACTCTCAGATGTATGACCCTCATATCACCTTTGGGAACTTCAGAATACAATTTTCCTATTTGTAAGTACATAGCATATACTGTCCTTGTGTGTATTCCTCTGAGGTTTTCTGAGAGGGAGGATGTGCTCATTGAACTTTATGGTATTTTTGTTTGCTATTTAAGAAATTTAGTACTAATAATATTATTCCAGTTTTGTTAAGCATAGAAGTACACATACCCATGATTTTTACCTGCAAAAGGAATTCATCCAAGTCAGGCAGGTAAATTTTTAAAATACAATAATACTCTTATAGCTGTATTTATCTTTGCCTCTAAGGATTAAATGTGAACATTTTTAATGGGTTTTTTTAATAAAATTGTGAGAAAGGTATATCCAGCAGCAGGTTGAAGGAGGTTCTTCTCCCCCTTTTTTCATGAGACCACCTGGAGTACTGCATCCAGCTCTGGGGCCCCCAACATAAGGAGGAGTTGGACCTGTTGGAGAAAGACCAGAGGAGAGACACCGATCAGATGTCTGGAGCATCTCTCCTATGAAGACAGGCTGAGTTGGGGTTGTTCTACATGGAGAAGAGAAATTAGACCTTATAGCAGCCTTACAGTACCTAAAGGGTCTACAAGAGATCTGGAGAGAGACTTTCAACAAGGGCATGTAATGATATGGCAAGGGGGAATGTCTTTAAACTGAAAGACTGTAGGTTTAGATGAGATATTGGGAGGAAATTATTCACTGTGGGCGTGGTGAGGCACTGAAACAGGTTTCCCAGAGATGTTGGGGATGCCTCACCTGTGGAAGTGGTCAAGGCTAGGATGGATGGAGCTTTGACCAACCTGATCAATTTGACACCTTGTAAGGTCTCATCTAGACTAAATTCTCAAAAAAGTAGAGTGAGTGGCTTTCTTATCTTCCTTCTCCCTCATCTGAAGCTCCTAGCTGAAGAGCACAGGAGCACTAGGCTATCAAGTTCTTGTTATAGAAGAGATATGTAAGAGGAACAGCCTACTTTCATCTGTAGGAAGTGAAAAAAAAAAAAAAAGACAAATAGACATTGTCATTTCACTGGTGCTTCTGCAATGGCTCTACTACTGCTGACTCTCTAACAAGGGGTCAGTGAGATATTTCTGGTTTTGCTTTACCCAGTTGCTGCACCTTA